>MU740311.1:5622-19853 GCA_026770625.1 Nicotiana glauca
TGTGTGTGTGTGTGTGTGTGTGTGTGTGTGTGTGTGTGTGTGTGTGAATCTAGGTGAATCCCTATAAGGGGCAAAATCACTCTCAGATAATAATCTGAATGTAGCATGATCACTATCTACAGTGATAGTTTCTTCAAGGAATTAATTTTCTTTTTGCATAACTCCAAATATTCAGAGTTCATCTGACAAGGTCGGGCCTTGGTAGGGATATTATCTTCTGAAAAATCTTCTTCATAGGGAAGACTTATAATATGCTTTTTTCTGCTCCAAAATTGATTTGGGTGGTCATCACAAATAGAAGCAGAAAACTAGTTTTTGAGAAGGTTTATTTTCTCGACTAACTTAGGATTTTTTAAATCCTGATCAACTGTAATGGAACAAATTTCATTTTCCAAAAATTTAATTTGATTTTCTTTTGAAGAAATATTATTAGAAATAATCTCGTTAAGAAATTATTGGACAGGCTGAGTTATAAACTCAAAAGTGATACTCTTGCCACCGTAAGTACCGATAAAAGTTTTCGTATCCCAATATAAAAAAGGCATTAATTTAATAAAAAATAGGACACCTATATACATACTATATAAATTATATACTATAACACACACACACACACATATATATATATACACACACACACACACCCCAAACTAAAAGGAAAGTAAATAAAAGGTAAAATAAAAAATAAAAAATATATAATATGGTCTTTAATTATAGTCTTCTTCTTATAGAATATGATCTTAAATGGAAAAATTGATGATATTGTAGTATTCGAACTATAACATATAGTTGTTTTCCATATTTATCGAAACATATACTATTATTTTTTTCTAGATAAAAAAAATGTATAGCTAAGTCTATTATAAAGTAGAATCTGGTGTCTACGTCAAGTTTAAATTGTTCTAGGCTTGAGGTAAGGCTTCTAGCAAATCCTTCTAGATGAGTATAGTTATTACGAATAAAAGGCATAAAAATATTTAAGTTTCTTAAAAATTTACTGTTTCGGTAAAAATTTACTATTACAGTAAAAAATTAAGGTAAAAACGTTAAAGTTTTATACTGTAAAAATCCTACTCGGTACTCTCTCTCTTATTCTGCAAACCTATATTGTTTAAGTTTTATCAAAATTATGAACTGAAATTACCCCCTTCTTGTCTTTTCTTAGTTAAAATTCTTACTAACATATTATTACCGATTCTATTTTCCGAAAAACTTATTCTTGATCTTTCTTCGTTCTTTGCTCCTGACCCACCTGAAAGAAGGTTCATTTTTTAGATTTTCTTATTCTAAGTCCGTCCTTTTGTGGTGTTATTTCTACTCTTTTTAATTGTTCTATTAAATTGTCTACTTTTGTTAAATTTTCTACTTTTGGAATTTCTGTTTTAGTTTTTATAGTTTTTACCTCTTTTTCTTTAATAATTTAAGAATATATATATATATATATAGAGAGAGAGAGAGAGAGAGAGCGCTATGTATAAGCAATTTATATTAGTATATACATATATAGTTTACCAGAAATTACCTTAGATAAAAAAAATAGCCCGGAATAAAAAAGGCTGTTAGACCCGTGGGCCCGGCCCATTTAGCCCGGGACCGTTTGGCCTGGGACCGCCAAAGCCCGGGCCCGAGCCCGACCCAGAATACAGCCTTAAGTTTACCCATCCAACTTACACTCAAATCCCTGTTTAACACGGGTATAACTTTACACACCAAACCTTTCAAATGTGTGTCAATTACACACCACTTTTGACCAGCCTCTTTAATATTCAATGTTGTGTATACACGTGCTTCTTTATATTAAAAAACAAATAATTCTTTAACTAAAATGGACAATCAGACCCTTTTCTTAATTCCGATCCAAAAAAGATCTGACCTTGTTAATTAAAAACAATAACGCGAACCGATTAACATAATTTCATTTTCAGATGACCAAGTTCTTCATTCTGATCCGACGAGAACACATTTGCTCTTCATCCGACGAGAACAAATATAACCAGTGGAAGAAATATTAGATGTGGAAGGTGAAGATGGGGGTTGGATTTTTCATAAATTGGTTTGCCCTCTTTTGATATGAAGAAGATGAAAATGGTTGATTTTAATAAGAAGGAGATGAAGAATTGGGCGTTAGGGTTAAGAAAGTGGTCCCAACTGCACTACAAAGCCGTTGTAATTTGTCAGTTGTGGCAGAAAATGGCTTTCCCAGAGGCTGGTCAAAAGTGGTGTGTAATTGACACACATTTGAAATATTTGGTGTGTAAAATTATACCCGTGTTAAACAGGTATGTAACAAGGATTTGGGTATAAGTTGGATAGGTAAACTATGTATTTCGCCAATAATTAATACTACCGTTATTTCAAAATGTCAGTGAAGCCAGTCATTTTAATCTAGATACCCGTTAACGTTGACTGCTAGTTATGTTGCAATATCAATGTATTGATTCAATTAAATTGAACCACTTTGATTAAATACAGCAGATAAAGCACGAGAGTTTCATGCTACTTACTTTTTTTGTTCTTTTATATTTTCTTTTGAATATTTTCATATAACAAATAAACTACATTCAAACAATTTTAACCATCTTTTGTGTTGTATAGATGTGGAAGTGAGCCTTATGCCTTCAACAATTTAACCAGTACTTAGATTTTAGCTAATTCTATACCTCAAAAATCTTTAGTTGTCTTATTCATTATTTTTGGAGTTTTGTGTCTAGAATGATATCAGAAAGGCTAGAATTGTTACGAGAAGTCTTGGTCTATCTGATATCAAACTACGCATTCAGCTGTAATATAACACTAGGATTTTGATATTTGGGGTTGAAGTTCCTAAAGGAAGGTAGGAATTCATCAAAAAAAAGGAAACTGAGGTGTTGTGCTGGTCAAATTTCAATCCACTTATCATAAAAAGAGTTGAGGTTGGAGCCCTGCGCTGCTAAATTACAATTATTCAGAATCATCCTATCTCATTCACTCATAATGAGAACACGCATAAGATCTCCACCCCTCTAATTCGTAATCTTCAGACCAGTGTGTGTGTGTGTGTGTGTGTGTGTGTGTGTGTGTCTCTCTGTTTCACTCAGCGCTTCTATGTGAATTTCATAGAAACATAACCAACCTCAAGTAACCAGTCCCAAATCTGAATAATACAGGAACAACACAGTAGGTTGATAGCCACCGCAATAGATAATAGGTTGTCTAGGTACCGATAAGTTGCATCCTAAAGCTGCTTCAGTTTAGGGGCTGCAATTTATCAGTATCGTATAAGCCCAGCACTTAGCATAAAAACACGCATATTTCAATAACTGAACTCATCCAGTGATGAACAAAGTAGCACATGGGAGATACCAAAAAGCTAGAGGGCATAAAAACTTTTTCACATAAATATGGATAATCTGGACTCTTCAAGTCTGGAATTAAATTCAACAAATAAATAATAATACAACCTCTGCAAGGGTAGCAAATAGCTAGAGCCTAGAGTCTACGTAAAAGTGAATCCTGGACCAAAATTAAACAAGTAAAATAGATAAATAAAAACTGTAACCAGCTCAACTCAACGCAATAAAACAAAGAGGACCATAAGCTAAATGGAACCTCTACTTTGCCGGGCCATTTGAGATGGATAGCTTAGCCAAGCCTTCCCCGTTGGGGTTGAGCTCATCCCAGGCTTCAATCCATGTAACCATGGCATCCGCTAGCTTGGTGAAATAAGGATCTACCTTGGAAAGTTTGTCCTTGACCTGTTTTGACAGTTCGATATAGCACTGCTGAACGCTTGTGCAATCTTTAGGAAGAGTTGCAGACTGGAAAAATGGAATGATCTCTTCCTGCCAGTAGATGCCTTTGTACTCCTTTTTAAGGTTAACAAATGGGTTGCTCGCTTTGCTGTGCCATATGTAAGGCAGACCAGTCTTGATACCCAGTCCCAAGTGGTCACATATCACCTACAAAACAGAATATTCAAAGTTAGGATTCTTTCATTCAACCAAATTGCTTCAAGAAACAAAACAAATGTCATCATAAGGCAATCTTGGGGTTTACGACGAAATCCAAAAAAAAAAAAACTTGAAGCGTATAATAGACTAACCAGTTTTCTATCTAAGCAAGTTAACATAATTGCAGAAAGAAAAGATAATTACCTTGGTACACCAGCCGGCCCACATATCGTCGTAACGACCAATGGGCTGACCATCACCCATGAGCCCAAAGTACATAGCAGGTCCAATAAGCTCACGGTCGAATGCCAAATTCATTCCACACATGGGGAACAGAGTGCCTTTTGGAATTGTCATGACCGCATCTACGTATCTGGAGAAAGTAATAATATGAATGCTAATTAGATAAAGAAAGCTTTCTAAGTAACCACAACGACCAATTCAATAAGTTTTATAATTTGGCTTATCGAAAAAGTTCATGCCTTGTGTTCCTCTCACGTGGCTTGACAAGTTGAGTAGGCGCATCATAGTCGGGGATGTTGAGCCAAAGACCATGAGAAACAGCCGTGGGAGCACCCTCGCGCATACTGAAAGGGTAGCCACGAACGAAATCTGCACCTTCTCTGTATGGATCATAGAGTGTGTTGAAGAAATGTGGAGTGGAAGGACATAGGAGGTTCTTAATGTGTTGCTCAAGTGCATTGATATCTTTGCCAGATGGGTCTTTGGCAACCTGCGCATCATCATTGCAACAAGAATTCAGCATGTAATCAAACAAATATCAAGATCAGCTATAGATCAAGGCACCGGAGTAAGACGATCAAAATCACAATTTGTTTCAAAATATTTGACGAAGATCTAAGAGAGTTAAAGGATAATTTTGACAATGTCTTTCTTAAGGGGTATGCAAAAATCTGAAAAGACAGATAATATGGACACGTAGTAGGGTTTTCCCCTTAAAGAAGCATGCAATGATTGGATAAATTAGTCAAACGAGTGACAAAATTTCCAAATATATGGGCCTAAGATGGAAGGCTCCATCATTACTAGTAAAGCAGCCCTCAGATATGAAGTCATTATTTAAAAACGGATTTCATAAATTGCCAGGGGACCAAGTCAATCAACAAACAAAGATATGACATGAAAGCATTCAACTCCAAAAGGAAGTAACATGAAGTGGTGTAGCATAATTACATTAAAGGTTGCTACAGACAATAGAAAACAAATAAAACCTCATCTCAGCCAATAGGTCATGTACCAAAATAGGGAGGTAAGCTACTACAAGATCTGGCTCAAATGCATCAAGCTTAAGTTGGTCACTTTATTTATAAAACAAACAACAACAACATGGTATAATCTTACGTGCGGGTACGGGGTCTAGAGAGGTTGTTTCCAAAAGAAACTTGGATTATTTATAAAACAATACAAGAAAAAAGAAAAACTGAAACCTAATGGTGCAAAATTGTAATATACACTACTTAAAATAACAATTTAACTTCATAAAAATAAATCCATAAACTTAGATTAGCTTAAAATTATAACCACATGAAAGTTGACCAACTTAAGAGATTTATGCCATCAAAGGATCTGCAGATCACCAGATTATTTATTGAAACTCAAAGGTCCATATAAAGAATACCCAAATATAACTTAATTAAATAGATCCATATAAATTATAAAGCTGCAAAGAAAAATTTACCACCTTTACCCTTTAAACCCCCTAGACAAAACCCCAAGAGGGTACTAAACAAAACACAAAACTGACTCTTAAATCCCCAAAAATTCACCAAGATCCAATTTTTCTAGACACCCACAAAAAAAAAACTGAGTAATAATCACAAATAAAGAGCCAAATTAAGAAAATACTCACAAAGCAATCATCATCGATGGTGTAGATATACTTCTTCTTAGAAACCATATAACCAAAACACCTACAAGCAGAATCCTTAAAAGAGATACAAGAGGCTTTAGGACCAAGAATCCTGTTAATATCATTCCTATTATAAAGCTCATAATCAAATCCTTCAGGGACTTTAATGATCTTAGAAGGGTCACCATCTTGTACAATAATTAAATGGTATGGCTGAAAAAAGGGTCTCCACATCTCCAAGAAATCAAGATTTCTAATTGTTGGTATGACTATATCAAGCTCATCTTTCAACAATGGTGTTGGTGCCATTGACCCTCCTGCCATTGTAGCTTTTGGATCTGAAGAAAGAATGAGAGAAAAGAAACGGTTCTGATAAAGAAATTGGAGAGATGTGCTGTGGTTATATAGAAAGAAGTAAAGAAGACAAGTTGTACTATAGTTTGACTTCGATGTATGTATGCTAATACTTCGGCGAGATTTTAGCGCCTTTCCTTAGAAACGTGTCAACTGGTAAGAGAATATTACAAAAGGTTATAAAAATTAACTAATTGATAAAATATTATTGATATTAGTCAATTAGCTATTTGTAATAAAAAAAATTAAATTTTTGCTTTATTTTGAGCGGGTGTTATTAGAATAGATAATCAAATTTTTGCTTTATTTTGAGTGGGTGTTATTAGAATAGATTGGGCATAACTTAAGGAGCTTGAATATTAGTTTTGGGATGATTTGGTGAAGTTTTGAGGTGGTTTGAATTGAAAATTCGAAGTAAAAGCTGAATGAAAAAAAAATGATAGGTGTATCACACTGTGTATCGTTTGTGTATCACATATGTATCATATTTGTATCAATTGTGTATCACATGTATATCCATGGTATACATGTGTGAGATACATGTGTGATACGTGTTTGATACATGTGTCGCATAAGACTTTTATGAACTCGATTTAATTATGAATTTTGATACAAAACCATTCCAAATCATCTCCAATCTTCTTCAAATTTTGTATATTGACTTATCTATATATTTTCAATGAATTTCAACTATACCCATTGAAAAGGTTTTTTTTTTTATTTAGATTTTTGGAATATTGTATAGATTTTTATATTTTATCACCTTATTTGATAACCCGTCCATGAAAAAAATCTTCGTCTTGTATCTAATATTGCTAATCACTCTTAAAAATATGGAAGATGATTTTTGCATGTGATTCTTTGCAAGAAAGAACCCTATTATTTGGTTTTTCAATTTTTGTTGGCTAGTTTTGTTTAGTCTATGACTAATAGCTAGAGGTTGGTAAGCTGAGATTTATTTGGAACATTTGTGTAAGTTTCCCTATTACAAAAGCTTTTACCGATAAAAGAATACGAAGTATTGTTGTTTTTCTTTATTCAAACATCTATTTAAAAATTCAAACTAAAGTCATTTTTAGTTCACAAAATACTAGATTTTAGTTTATGCAAAATATATATATATGAAGCACTTCACACTGTTTGGATCATTATTACCTATGGTTTTATAACGTAATATATTGTATTGTATTATATTATATCGTTTGATGGATACAATAGTTGGATATATTGTATCGTTTATTGTGGTTAAATAATATTTTTGTTGTTTGATTTAACTGTATCGTATTGTACTGCGACAGGTAAGTTTACCAAAATCCCTCACTAAATATTAAATTTATCAAGAAATATGTATAAAAATAATTTAAGAAAACTTCTTTCTAATAATATAATATGTAGCTTAGAAGCAAGAGCAAAACTTGAAGAAAAAGGTTAACAATCATTAGCAAAATACAGAATGATGGAGAAACAAAAAAGTGAACAAGATTTGGAGATTTGGATCAAAAGAACACCACAAACCAATTCTAAAGAAAATAGACAAAGATAAAGTAGGTTAATAGGCCGGAGATTTGGAGTTAATATTTTTTTTTCAAGTAAAAGGGTAAAATTTTATGGAGTAATAAGTAAGGGTATACTTGTAAGAAAATAGGAAACAATCACACTGTACCAAATCACTTATTTTATAAAATAGGACTTTAATTGATCGGGAAGCTAAAAAAAGAGGGGTTTTAGAGAGAGGAGAGAGAAAGTCTACAGGTGCGGACTGCTAACGTGCACCACCACTATGGCTCGCCGGAAACGGAGAGCCCCTCAAGTCTATACCCCAACCATTACTACCAAAATTTCTGATCTAAACCCCACCCAAATCCAAAGTCCTACCTAGGTGACAGAGGAAAGGCATATACAAACAGAATCTTCACATGACCATATTCAAGGGTCGAACCCTAAATTTCAATTAACGCCGGAATCGGCCCCAAAACCAGAATCTGACAAATTGATTAGGAAAATCACTCCAGCTTCAAGGGTAAAGCAAAACCTAGCCCCAATAGAGTTAGCTAGCTGGCTACCAGGGGGTTTGAGTCAAATGGAGAAAAGGGGAAACCAACAAGCTAAGAATAGAGAAGAAGGTCATGGCCAACCTGCCCGGAAATTGTCCTTTGCGACATAGACACCACATGCAACGCCAACAATGGCAAGGTGGTGAAGAATAATCGGACACAAGCTCAAGGTGTGAAACTCAATTTCTTTTCTCCAGTGATAAAAGATAGGATCAAGGTTGTGCGATTGAATCACCGGGAAATAGATAAACAGAAGCAGAAATGGCAATGCGCACTTATTGGGTATGTAAACGGAGGAACCCCAAAATTCAAGGAAATGCTTCAATTTGTGTATAGGATTTGGAATTTTGTGGAAACAGCTAGGGTTTTCCTACATGATGATGGCTATTATATCTTTAAGTTTGAATCTGAGGAGGACAAATCCTGCATAATGCAAAATGGGCCTTACACTTTTAGGAACAAGCTAATGATTCTGAAATAGTGGAGTCCAGAATTTCAGTTGCACAAGGAACTAATGCATGTATTACCAATATGGATATGCTTCCATGGGCTTCCACTCCTATATTGGTCGGAGAAGAATCTAGGGAGAATTGCATAGCTTTCTAGGCAAACCTATGTGCACTAATATTTTAACTGCTAAATGTGAAAGAATATCATATGCAAGAGTTTTAATTGAGATGGATATCACCCAAATATTGCATGAATCTGTTAATATGGAAGTATCTTGTGTTAGTATTTGGAGTCAAAAGATTGAATATGAATGGAAGCTTATTCTATGTCAAGAGTGTATGCAATTTGGACACCACAAGGAGCAATGTCTAAAACAGAAGAAGGGAAAGCAAGGCTTGAACAAGAATGTACCCAAGCAAGATAAACACACTAGGCAAGAATGGCAGCCTAAACTAAAAGCTAATGCAGAAGGGCCAACAACTCCACTTGTAGAACAAGATGCGGCAGTTCACACTCCTCCAACAATTGTTCAATAGGAAGAAACTCATACTGCCCCTTCCCAAGTTCAATTTAGAAAGAAGCAAGTGGTAGTGTTTCAAGGCAGAAAGGAAATACCACAAACAGATGAAGAGTCCGATAATGAGGTTGACTTCAATAAATTAAGTAAGCTATGTTTAAAGATTGGAGAACCTGCAAGTAGAAGAATTTAGGGACACAAAAAAGGTAACAGTAGAAATTTGCAGAGGGATGGCCCCATTGCCAAACCCCCCCCATGATTTTCTGCTCATGGAATATTAGGGGATAAAAAAGCCCTTTAAGTCAAAATAATTCAAAAACTTTTTGCTCAAGAATAAAATTGACTTAATAGGGTGTTTATAAATAAAAGTTAGACAAAAGAATGCCAAAAAAATACTAGAAAGTTTAATACATATTGGATTTTTCATTACGATTATACTCAAGTCCCAAATGGTAGAATATTTAGACACTAGGTGCTCCGTCCTGATGTAGAAGTATTTACGCCAAAAGCGGCGGTTAGTCTTGTCATCGGCTTTAACAACTAAGCCCCTTGTGCCACGACTTTTCAGCTACAGCATAGTACCCCTCAGGTAACCAGGGCTGAACAACTGTAAGAGGTGGTGGACCGAGACACTGCACTCAGCCCTGGCCGCATAGGTGGTCATAATACGACGTACCTTCAAAGTGTAGGGAGTGAGCTGAGCCGGACACACATTGTAAAAATGGCAAAGCTCCTCCATTAGGGGGTATATTGGAAGACTGTAACCGATCAAGAACGGGCACTCATAGAATATGCAGTACCCGGGCCGATTCACATTGGCATGGTCCGTCCCGGCCGGCACCATCTCCACGTGGTCTGGAATATGGTACGTCTCTCGAAGTTCATCCAAGTGGGATTGTAATAACTCGCTATGCTCCCAGGGAAGGACTGGGCTCTTAGTTGGGAAATCCCTACGAACATGTATCTCCTTCGGGAGGACGTTGTCTATACTAAGAGGAACAAGGGCCTTCTCTGCCTTTTCCCCTTCACCACCGGAAGATGGCGGAGCCCTAGATGGGGCATTATCCTTGGCCTTTTTACTACTTTGTCCACGTTTTGTCATGATATTTTCTATGAGAAACAAAGCTCTAACGATAAGAAGTGTGGTCTCAAAAGAAATGGAAGAGTCTCGCACGGAATAGCAATTACGAGAAAGAGAGATGAAAAAGGAAGCAGAAAAAGTTCAAAGGTTCGAAAGATAAAATAGATTGAACCTTCCCTCAATTTATAGGGTTAGGATGCACGGAGATCGAAGAGGCATGATTCAAAATCGATGCGGGAAATCAAAACATCACATCATCCCCTGAACCGCCTCCGGAGCAAGTGCAATTATGATGCATGCGGAAGATGACTTCATTTTGAAAAGGGGGGCCACGCTTCAATAGCTCAACGATGCCATATATTTCCCTTCACTCACGTCACCTCCCCCATGGCGAGGTCAAATTTCCCAAAAATGAGGTATGCATTTCCGCCCATTGAAGACGTCTACTGGATACGCCTCCAACGAGCGGAGGGACTAACTGTATGGTGTCAAATTTGGGCCTCTACGTCTCTACACCGAAGGGTACGCCCAATAAGTATACGTCTACTAAAGTAAGGGTACGGCTCGGGTGTAAGGATGAAGGCGACGCCAGTTAAAATCCGGCGTCCTCGCTAGGAGGACTCGGCCACTTTTTGTACTTTTATAATTATTTCAAGGAAGGCCTCCCCCTATATAAAGGTGACCTTCCCATTGTAAAAGGTCATGATTATTATTCTGGAATAATACTACTCTCTTATTCTCTCTCACTCTCTCTCTATCTCTATCTCCAACGAATATCTTCTCTTGAGTTCATATCATCAACTTATAATATTAGATCTATAACAAGAACATTATTTTTACATCTCTAGGTCTATTATATTTGATTACGATTTACCCTTTCATGTTTTTAAATTGTTTTCTAGCTTACAAAGTATATTGTTAACTTTTGAGCCAAACAGTATCGTATTGTATTATTTTGTTATCTCAAAATCATGTATTATTTAAAATTAATTGTATTGTATCATTAAATTCATTGTTTTAGAATAGTTTCTTTTTTGGTTAAACTTAAATTTTTATTTAACCAAGTATATCGATATGTACAAATGACTCATTGGACTCATGAGTCAGCTCTCAATAATTTTTAAAACTATTCTAATTGTTCCTCATCCATCTAACTTTTATGACTAGTGACAGTATCTAGTTATAACATGTTTAACACTTTAGAATCTATACTGGTAACTATTCAGGTCATTCAGCGGTTGTTGCCATTTGCCATTTCTCTGACCATGTATATGGAATTGCAGTACAATTTCCTTGATTAACTGTATGTTTTCTCGTCTCTGGTTTTTGAACCTTCTAGCATTCCTTTTAGCCCATATGTGGTATATACTTGTTGTAAATAAGAAGCCAATGATGCTTGCTCTTGCTCGAGAGTTATTAGTTCTCTTGGATGCCCAAATGACCTCTTCATCCCATCCTCTGATTGGTCTCATCTCCCCTAACCAGTGTAGTAGCATGCTTTATATATACTTTAAATGGTCACAACAAAAGAAGAGGTGACCCAATGTCTCCACTGCATTTGTGTTACATAGGACACAGTCTTGCACCACCTTAACACTGTTGATAACTTCTGGGCTATTGTGATTTCTAGGTACATTTTGGATAATTTGATGCTGTTTTGGGATTGATTTACACATTTCCTGATTGCTGATCCTAATTCTGGACATTCTGATGTTGATTTGAGTAGATCTATTGGTTTTATTTGGGTTTTGAAACATCTCTGGGCTTACTGAATCTCTTTGGGCTGCATTTGATCATTGCTTGCTACTGCTGTTAATTCATCTCCTTCACTCACACTTCATTTTGCTTTCCAGGTACATGTTTGAACTGTGGTGATATAACATATGATTTTGGAATGGAATCTCGCTGTTTCTTCACCTATTGATCCTGTTTACATTTTGCACTTATCCATAGCTTAATTCCGTTAATTTTTGCCCTGTTAGTTGAGTGTTGTAATTAAACTGGACTTATGGACTGATTAACTTGGAACTTGTTCATTTACATATCATTAGTAGTACATTGTAGTATAGTTCAATTCATTATGTGAGTTCACAATTGTTAATCTAGACTTTTGGACTGTCGAAATTAGCTTTGTTTTCTTCCAACCATCAGATTAGTAAACTCGTTCAGGGTGTATGCCTTCGTGTGAACTCATGATCGATCAACCCTTTAATTTTAATCTCAATAATTGATTGTCTTTTAAATTCAGTAGACATGTATTAGATTTCCATGTATATGTCCAGGATTCCATAGTAGTTCATTGAGTTCTATAAGCATTTGTGGTATTTAATTCGTTTGAATCCAATCTGAATCAGAAATGAAAATCAAAGTGGTCCACTCCTTTAATCTGGGCAAATGTATGTCGTTCCTTTATCACACAAGTTATTGAATGTGTCTAGGATAAATTCAAATAATCTCAATGGCCTTAAAATCAGGTTGAAATTTCATTGGGTTTGGGATTTGCTAAAAGTAGAGATTCGATGGTCTTCCTTAGTTAACATTGGGCCACAGTCTACAAACCAGTGCCATTTTTGGGCCAGGGCAAGGGCCTGCGGCTGGCTAGTTTTTGTAAAGCTGAACAAGGTCCATTTCTTTGGGACCAGTCTCGAGGCCCAATAGCCCAAGCTTACATTGAATGCTTTATTGGGGCTACTTTGGATACATTCACCACTCGTCTGAACGTTTTAGTATTAATACATTAGCATGCCCACTAATTGGGGCTTTTATTTTATTTTAGGGACAAAATAAAAATAGAAAATATAGTCGCTTTTAGGTTGATCCTTTAAAAAAAAATGAGACGAGCCTCGCCCAATAAAAATACAAAAATGCGGGGCCCTCAATAAAGGTTTAAAAATAATTAGAAGATCAAAAAGGGTCGTTTAGCGAATTTCACGACCCTCCCAAAAGATAATAACGCGTTTGATTCTTTTAGACGCGATTTTAATTAAAATACTTTCCTAAACTCGGGTGCGCATTGATGCGACCCAAATCCAAATCTCGATGAAGTCGAAATGTGTTGACAATCACGGGCGCATTGATTGCGACGGGGTTCGAAATGCATTTTCACGATATCGTAATTCTTATAAAATAAATAATGATAAAAAAGGGTTCACAAAATGAGATGAGCTTCACCGAACAAATACATAAATATGGGGCCCTCAATAAATGGTTATTAAAAAAAATGATTAGAAGTTGGAGGGTCGTTTAGCGAATTTCATCGGCCTCTCCCAAAATAATATTACGTTAGAACCTTTAGGCACGATTTAATTAATTTACATCCTTAAATTCGGGTGCGCATTGATGCGACCCAAATCCAAGTCTCGACGAAGTCGAAATGTGTTGACAACCACGGGTGCATTGATTGCGACGTGGTTCGAAACGCATTTTCACGACGTCGCAATTCTTTTAAAATAAACAAAGATAAAAGCGGTTTACAAATAAAAGGCACATAAGCTAGCATGTACTAAAATCAGATAAAATCAAATACAATAGTTGAGCGACCGTGCTAGAACCACGGAACTCGGGAATGCCTAACACCTTCTCCCCAGTTAACAGAATTCCTTATTCGGATTTCTGGTTCACAGACTGTAACAGAGTCATATTTTTCTTCGGTTCGGGATTCAACCGGTGACTTGGGACACCATTAATCTCCCAAGTGGCGACTCTGAATATTAATAATAAATCCCGCTCCGATTGTCCTTTAAGTGGAAAAACTCCTTTATTATACCCTTCGCGGGGTGTAGTGAGAAAAAGGAGGTGTGACAGCTCTGGCGACTCTGCTGGGGACAATAACCCAGAATATTTTGTTCAGGGTTCAAAATTCGAGCCTAGATAAATTGTTGTATTCGATTATTTCTGATTTTCCTACATGTTTCATGCTTAGTGTGCTAAATGTTTATCGCTTTGATATTATCTGAATTGTATATAAACTGTGCCG
>MU740317.1:13433-55832 GCA_026770625.1 Nicotiana glauca
TGATTCTTAACGTTCTTTGTTTATAGTAAGTCTAATTTAGCAACCTAAAAAATAAAATAAGTACCTTATTATAATAGGTAAAGTACATTAAAAATGTAAATAAGTCTGTACTACCACCTGCATAAGTTAAATCCTTAAAAAGAAATAAAATTCCTATATTCTTCTCTTTTCTAGGTAGTGGGTATTTTGGAATTAGGTTGTACGAGTCTCAACTAAATTTATCCCCAGCCTGCTACACTAGTCTCTATGAAGGCCTGCTACACTAGTCTCTATGAAGTGGTAAACACATGTAAAATTAATGGTCAAACAAAGAGAAAGGTGGAGAAAAACCGTATGGTTTACATGACGTCCACCATGTCCATCGTAAATAGCAAAGAAATCAACTAGTCGGCGGCTATTGATCAACATATAGCGTGTTATTTTTGTACGCTATATGTATAGCGTCCAAATAAAAAAACCTTAACGGCAAAAGTTACCGTTAAGGTATAACGTCTTGTATTTGAACGTTATATATAGAAAGGTAAAAAAAAAATTTACACTTATTAATGTACTTTGATTCCAAAAAAACAACAATTGGGTTCCGGACTCAAACATTTTGCATAGAAGACATTTACCTCTGTACTAAACGCAGCAGAAAAGTAACAACAACAACAACAACCCAGTAAAATCCCACAAGTAGGGTCTGGGGAGGGTAGTGTGTACGCAGACCTTACCCCTACCCAAGGGGTATAGAGACTGTTTCCGAAAGAAAAAGTAAGTACTAAACGCAGCAGAAAAGTAAAGCTAAGAAATAAGTGCTTTGACCTGAAAGAAAGTGCTCAAAATTCCAACAAGAGAATTGAGGGGTGCAGGGAGAGGGTGGGAGGTGAGGAAGGCAATTTGAGTGCAATTAACTCAGACCAATAAGGAAGTTCAGAATAAGACGTCAGAGATGTCCAACAGCTACAGCTTACAAAATTAAACTAAATTGGGAGGAATTCATGTGTTGCCTCCTCGCTACATCTCCATTTTTGGCTTCTCCTTTACATGGCCTGCAGTTCCACAAAATAGTTTCAGTTTTTCTTGCCACAATCCACCGTAATAAATATTCTGACGAAGAAAAGCGTTTNATCCTAAAAGGGAAGGGGTATGAGGTTTTATAGTTTTAAAAGGACAAAATTCTAAGGCGACAATCAAAACACATATGTAGCAAGTTTGGGAAAAACACTCAAGACAAATAAGGCTCAAACAGACCTCCTTAGACCAAAGAAAGCATATCGTTTAGCATGTCTTGCACGTACCCATTAGGGTATGATTAAACTTAAAAGGGTTGAGACAGACTGATTTATTACATGGTGGACATCATGTAAACCATACGGTTTTTCTCCACCTCTCTCTTTGTTTGACCATTAATTTTACGTGTGTTTACCACTTCATAGAGTTAGATTCACCATTTTTCAATAACTACTACACGCTCCGCGTTCCAATTTATGTGGTTTTGTTTCGATTCTTAGTGTCAAACAAGTTTTATTTTTTAGTTACGATCTAGCAATTAAATATTTCAATAATTAATTATATATTGTAAATTGTAATACTTTTTATCGTATTTACAAAACACTCCTATCACGACAAACACATAGATTTACAAAACTCATCATTTCTCTGCACCCAAATTTAGACCTACCATCAATATTAGATTCACATTTTAAACGTTGAATTGTCTCTAGGATAAGCGCAGATAATATAAAGTGATGAATTAATAAGCAGTTTACTTCTGAATATTGACCGTGTAAAATTTTCTTACACTTCAAGTTAAAAGTTATTCCCTCCGGTCCATAATAAGTGAACAATTTATTTTTTTATTTTGGTCCAAAATAAATGTCCATTTATATAATCAAGAAAAAATTCAATTTATTTTTTCAAAATTACCTTTACGTACGTATCCCTAAAAAATCTTTTACTCCTCACATTAAATTATGCTGCAACATTTAATTAAGGTAGTTTAATCACGCTAATTATTTTTGTCTAAAATTTAGTATTTCCTTTATGGGTGGCAAATTGATCATTTAATATGGACCGAAGAGAGTACCACAAGAACAAGTTTGACGATGCAAGTAAAAAGTTACACTTCTAAGTATTGGCAGTGAAAGTTTACTTATCATGAATAAACAAGCAGTTACACTGATTCTTAACGTTCTTTGTTTATAGTAAGTCTAATTTAGCAACCTAAAAAATAAAATAAGTACCTTATTATAATAGGTAAAGTACATTAAAAATGTAAATAAGTCTGTACTACCACCTGCATAAGTTAAATCCTTAAAAAGAAATAAAATTCCTATATTCTTCTCTTTTCTAGGTAGTGGGTATTTTGGAATTAGGTTGTACGAGTCTCAACTAAATTTATCCCCAGCCTGCTACACTAGTCTCTATGAAGGCCTGCTACACTAGTCTCTATGAAGTGGTAAACACATGTAAAATTAATGGTCAAACAAAGAGAAAGGTGGAGAAAAACCGTATGGTTTACATGACGTCCACCATGTCCATCGTAAATAGCAAAGAAATCAACTAGTCGGCGGCTATTGATCAACATATAGCGTGTTATTTTTGTACGCTATATGTATAGCGTCCAAATAAAAAAACCTTAACGGCAAAAGTTACCGTTAAGGTATAACGTCTTGTATTTGAACGTTATATATAGAAAGGTAAAAAAAAAATTTACACTTATTAATGTACTTTGATTCCAAAAAAACAACAATTGGGTTCCGGACTCAAACATTTTGCATAGAAGACATTTACCTCTGTACTAAACGCAGCAGAAAAGTAACAACAACAACAACAACCCAGTAAAATCCCACAAGTAGGGTCTGGGGAGGGTAGTGTGTACGCAGACCTTACCCCTACCCAAGGGGTATAGAGACTGTTTCCGAAAGAAAAAGTAAGTACTAAACGCAGCAGAAAAGTAAAGCTAAGAAATAAGTGCTTTGACCTGAAAGAAAGTGCTCAAAATTCCAACAAGAGAATTGAGGGGTGCAGGGAGAGGGTGGGAGGTGAGGAAGGCAATTTGAGTGCAATTAACTCAGACCAATAAGGAAGTTCAGAATAAGACGTCAGAGATGTCCAACAGCTACAGCTTACAAAATTAAACTAAATTGGGAGGAATTCATGTGTTGCCTCCTCGCTACATCTCCATTTTTGGCTTCTCCTTTACATGGCCTGCAGTTCCACAAAATAGTTTCAGTTTTTCTTGCCACAATCCACCGTAATAAATATTCTGACGAAGAAAAGCGTTTAAAGCAGTAATTCCAGATAATTCACAGCCATAGAGTTGTTAAGGCAGTTTATTAATCCATGGATCCAAAGTCGTAAACAGGATATGTATCCTGAAAGAAAACGACCAAGGAGAGGTATCAAAATAAGAAAAAACTAGACGAATTGACTATCACCATTTTTTTCCTTTTTGAGACAAACATGACAATACTTGGAAGCATGAAGACACCATGCTATTAATTTTGCATATTTCAACTTTTGCGCCCAAGGGGGGTGTGGTGAAGCAGTCCATGAAGCTAGAATAGACCATGAGATACTAGTTCAAATCCCAGCAAAGATAAAAAAGGCGAGCAAGTGATCTCTGACTAGGGCTGGTGGGAATATATCGGGTAAAACCAATAGCCCGAACCAAAAAAACTATTGGGTTATCGGTATCGGATTATTGGATAAACCGATAACTCAATAAGCTTTATCAAAATTATAATTTTATCCACTAAAAGTAATAAAGCCACCATAGGGCTTCATTCTCTACTACTCTCATTAGTCGCTCTTCATCTTTAGACTGCACTCCTTAGGGTAAGTTTAAACTTTTTTAAATTTCTCATCTTCATTTTACAGTTAAAATTTTTAGTTGTAAGCTTTAAGGGATTAACTTTCAGATATTTAGTTTTTCTATTTGTTTCTTTTGTTCCACTGATTATTTAGCATTTACAAGATTATGATTTTTATTATTTTCCTGTGAATTATGACCGCTTGTATTAAGATAGTTAGTAAGATTAGAATGTTGAATATCTTATTAGTTACTCCTACTAAATTATGACTTTTGAAATTGAGATCATTTCTTAGGATTTTCACATGCAAAGAAAGTTTTATTTTCTAAAATTGAAATTATCCCTCTTTTCTTAAAAATAACAATTCAGTTTAATTGTATGATCACGATTTCTATAATAAAAACATAGTGTTTTTGGATGTTTTCGATTCTTATCGGGTAAACCGATAAGGATCGATAACCAATACTCAATAACCGATATCTTATCGGTTCGGTTATCGGTTTAGCATATTTATATACCGATATGCCGAAGAGATAATATTCACAACCGAAGACCAATACCCACCCCTATCTCTGACTATGTTCGCCTTCCTATGTTATAAGCCTTGGTGGACTAATCAAAGTGACTGCAACTTGGCCTAGATACCACTGTCATAAAATAAAATTCTTACATAATCTCTGGTTCTTTTGTATTATTCAGATAAACAAATTATAAATGGAAGTTGGACATATTCACAGCTTGAGGATATCTTCCCTCTCTGATAGCACCCCCTCCAACATAATCGTATCAAACCAATACAGATGATGGGTGTAGAAGAAGGAAGAGGACAATGGGTCCTCTAATTATTAAAATTCTTTTGAGGGCCGAAGTCAGTATGGGATTGGGACCCAAAAAGAAAAGTTCATTTGTTTATTTGACAATACCAACAAAGGTATTATCATACTTTCTACAATCGCAAAGCACGAGATGAATTTTAGGTAACAGAATGAGAGCTTTTCATAATAGGAACTACTTCATGTCTTTTATTTCTTCATATTAATGAGAGCTTTTCATAACAGGAACTACTTCATGTCTTTTATTTCTTCATATTCTACTGTCCTAAATCTAATCAACTAGCAGTTAAATAATCAAGAGAATATCTAACAAAGCTCGTCATACTATTGAGAGGAAGGTTAAGCTGCCCATACAAGGAGCAATCCACACAAAAGATTTGCTACTTGGTTAAATAAGAACAATGATAGTCATGTACTATATTTCACTAGCTTATATAGCACTTTAATTTACACAGCCCTTGAAAACCAATAGATAACTGGACATACTTTGTGCATTTACGATGAAATCCACAACAACAACAACAAACCCAGTGTAATCCCACAAATGGGTTATGAGAAAGGTAGAGTATATACAGCCTTACCCCTACCTTGAGAAGGTAGAGAGGCTGTTTCCCATAGACTCGGCTATGATGAACTCCCCACAGTAGAATATATGCTTTTATGACAGAATTCAACTGGAAATAAGCATAAAGGAAACTGCCCCTCATTCAACGCATGTGTAGAAACACTTGAGTTCACTTATAAAATTAACAGCAAAACATGGGTTCACCTCTGTTAGATTCAATATCATCCTTAATAATACAGATCAACCCGGCTCAATTGGATCATTTTCCTTTTTAAAGATAAAAACCTATTTTACACCAACTGATCTATGTATAAGCATAAACAAAGTTCTCTGCATGCGCACACATATGCATAAGAGCATTCAAATCTAATAAATCCATGAAAAAAAACCTTAATTAACATCAAAACCTATAATTGATCAACAGATGTAGCGAAATTTAAGAGAGGTATCAGCAGATCCACATAAGAATAGGAGTTACCGGTTAAGATGCACCAACGATGATGTTGTTAATAGGAATGAAAATCAACTTGACAAAAAATCCTACAAATCCCATCACCACAAAACCGATTGCAGTACGAGTGGCAACTTTGGTGAATTCTGCAATAAAACATTCAATTAAATTAAAGAACATGCACGCATATTTTCAAATCAGTGGATTCAATACACAAACTGAGGAATTACCTTTGCGATCAGGCTTGTGGCACCTCTTAACAAGCCTAACGCTGTCTTTGGCGAAATCTCTAAGGGGATCGAAAACAGAGTCCAGAGCATCCATTTTGGCCTGCGAGTAAAGGGTTTTCTCCCTAGCGGCAGAGGGAGGTCGTAAGAATTTTAAAGGCAGAAACGGTTTCAATTTTGGTTCCATTTGCTTTCTTTTCATCCGACCCGCTATAAAGAATTTGGGCTTATGCATAGGCCCTCCAGTTCAAATGGGTTTCAACTAGACTATTTTGGTAAAAATTTGCGTGGCGTAGCCACTTTTTAAAGTGTTATTTACTTTTTATCCAACATTTTTAATACTGAGCAAAAATAACGACTAGTCTATTAAAAATAATTTGAAAAGACGGTATTGTCCTTATTCTTACTCCTCCGACTAAGTTCAGGACTAGTTGTCCTTAATTCATGAGCTTGTAAGTCTAAGTTAAGGATTTCATGTCCTTAGTTTTTGAGCTTGTAACTCTAGGTTTAGGACTACCTGTCCTTAACTTTTGAACTTGTAACTCTAAGTTCAGGACTACATGTCCTTAATTTTTGTACTTGTAACTCTAAGTTAAGGACATCATGTCCTTAATTTTTGAATTTTCAACTCTAACTTCAGGACCAAGTGTCCTTAATTTTTGTAGGTTTCAGCGAATTATAGCAAAAGGGTGTTTTCGTCCGGGCGGGTAAACGTTTATTAAAGCAGTGGATAAAGACTAAAAAAATTTTAAGCAGTAGCTTAAAAATAAATACATGTCTTACTACTGGCTAATTGTGCACTTCCCCCACTATTTTGATTGAGAAAACTACGTAAAAATTGCACCTTTTTAGTTTATACCCGTTTTATTTTTCCTTTTGCATCCGTACCCATTTTTTTGTTAAACGCATTTTAAAAAGACGATTTATCCCCTTTTTAATAAAAGACTATTGACAAACTGCAGGACAAAACTTAAGCATTTTTAGATTGAAGTTTTAGCAAATGAACAAAAAAACTTCAGCTTGTTTAGACTGAAGTTTCGGATAAAACTTAGGAGAAAATTGTAGACTACGTTACAAAACTTCAACATGTTTTGGTATAAAGTTTTAACAAATGAACTAAATAACTTCAGAATCCATTAGCAAAAACTCTTTAAAAACTACATACTGCAAGACAAAAACATAAGCATGTTTAGTCTGATATTTTAACAAATGAACTAAAAAACTTAAGCATGTTTAGTCTGAAGTTTTAGCAAGTGAACTATATAACTTCAACATGTTTACCATGAAGTTTTAGAAAAACTAAATAACTTTATCCTGTTTAGCATGAAGTTTTTGCAAATGAACTAAATAACTTCAGCACGCACTAGCAAAAACTCATTAGAAAATTACATACTGCAAGACAAAAATTTATGCATGTTAAGTCTGAAATTTTAGCAAATGAACTAAAAACTTGAGAATCTTTAGGTTGAATTTTTAGCAAATGCTAAATAACTTCAGCATGTTTAGACTGAAGTTTTGGATAAAACTCCTAACAAAATTGTAGACCGCAGGATAAATAACTGCAACATGCATCAGCATGAAGTTTTAGCTTCAATGTGAATCCTGGAGGCAAATACTTTTATGCATACCTCCTCTGGTTGATCCACACCATCCTCTGTTCTCGTAAGATGATACACACTAGCTAACAGCCTGTCAAGTGCTACATCATAGGCACATTGAGAGCGGAGATAGTTGTACCCATATACATAAAAAATGACAGCAATGGAATGCCAATCCTCGGGCTTTATTTGTAAAGTCTCACAATAGGCCGTGGCGAGACTGTCGACATAGGTCAAATCCGGACTGATCGTCCTTGAAATGACAGTCCTCGTACGCTCAACCCAGAAGTTCCCCCCTTGAAGTGATTCAATCCCTTGTTGATCAAAAAGGCGAAATTGCAGGATACTGGACATTTCATTAATATATACTTCGACCGCCCACGAATCGACATTCTCATCTTCCAGATGAATCTCGTCTTATCATGCCAATCCTTTAAAATTTCTGCCTTTCCTGCACTAGCGCCCTTCCTCTTGATATACCGCTATTATTTTTTTATGCATCTTTCTGTTCTCATCCTCAAAATCATTTTCGTATAGAAGCAAACTTACCAAATTGTTGACCAACCTTTCGTTCTTCCATCAACAATTCTCTTTTCCTTCTCCTTTTGGGGCGTTCGCCACACTGGAGCCCCAGGAATAGAACCCAGGTCGGCCACAACTCCTATAAAAAATCGAGCGCTATCCGTTCCTATGCCCCCTACCGAATACTATATTAGCATGAAGATTTAGCTTCACCACGAAACAACTTCATGCTACATTAGCATGAAGTTTTAGCTTCAACGTGAAACAACTTCATGCAAGTGTGATTATGAAGATGAATCTGGACAAGTTTATGATTTTATGATAAAACTGCTAAGAAGAGAGAAGGAGATTTTTTTCTCGAATGAGGTTGCATATCACGCGATTAATGCGTGATGCAGGTTTTATATCTTTTGTCAAGGGCGTAATTGTCATGTTATTACGAATTTTTTGTCAGCTGGCTACCAAATTATTAATTTTTAAAATAGGGTACAAGTTAAAATGTGTCACAAATATAGGGTACCACTGCAAATCCTCCGAAAACTACATTGTATAGTCATCGAAAAAAATTATTAGCCCACAGTTTTGCATGTAACTCGAAATGTCCAACGGAAAAATTTAACAAACTTTTACCTCCTATAGCAAAAGTATACATCCTATTTATTATAAATTATAATTATTTTAAAACATTATTTTCTGTAGCTATTTTTTATATTTTATAGCAAAATAAAAATCTATGGTATATACTACAATTGAGGCATGAAATATGCTATTTGTGATTTTCCTCTCTCTTTTTTTCAATTAACACATGATTCTCTCTAAGAATTTTTCTTCTTTCTCTCTCTCTTCCTTCTCTCCTTTACGAGATAATATGTTGCATTTCACTATCTTCAAATCTCCTGTTATCTAATGTGCAACTACATGGAAGACATTCTTATGGAATCTACACATTGGAGTTTCTCCCCTTTTCCTACCTTCTTTAGCTATTTTATGCCTTGAAACTTCCTTCAGATGAGATAATTTGTAACTGAGAGTTTCTTCTGCTGTTTAATTATTGCAAATGACCTCTTACATATTTCTTTCTAATTAATGCGGTCACTCTCGTCGCTCTGAGGCTAGGGACAGTACGCGAGGAGCAAAAACGATATCAGAATAATCCGAATAGAGTATGCTTACGGTAACATGAACGATGGATACTACAATATTTTTTCCGCCGGAGAAGATTTGAGGGGCGAAATTTCTGTTCGTCTCCATTTTTAGTTTTAATATAATGTATACAATATTTTGCTTGGCCGAAAAATGCCATCTCCGGCGAAATTTCTTCTATTCTTTGCAATTTAGTCATATACAATAATACAAGTACATTGTATTCTTTACAAATGCACTCAAACACATTGTATTTTTGCTAGAATACATTTTGTCTTGCTTGTAATTATGTATTTTGAAAGTTTTTTTAATACAACTAAATACAAGATATAAACATTGAAATACAGTGAATACAAACAATTAAATAGAACATAGCATAAACAGTGAATATATTTAATTTTAAAATATAGTAAAATAGTAAAATACATTGAATACAAATAGAAATACAATGAATACAACCAATAAAATATACTGAATACAACAGTAATAACATGTATTAGGAATAATTAAAATACTATTAATATAAATACATTTGAATACACTAAATATAAAATAATGAATATAGTAAATACAAACATTGAATCTAATAATTGAACGGTAAAAAAATATATTGAAATACACTAAATACAAAAGTTAAATACAAAAGTTATATACAACAGAAAAATTATTCTAATTAATTGGGTTGATAATGAGGCATGTTAGAATTGATTTTATTGAGTTATATTAGGAGTGTATTGTGAGTATTTTTGGGAAGGTTTATCCAAGTACCTAAAAGAATTATCAATAATAACATACCTAGGGTAATCACACATTGTGACTGTAACGATCCGGCCGGTCGTTTCATGAGTTACAACCCCGTTTTCTGTATTTTTGCTTCTTTATGTATTTTTTCAGCTGTATTTCATCGTATCGTGGTGGTTGGTTCGGGTTTGGAGTAGTCTTGGAATAGAATGAGATACTTAGTCTCTAATTTAGAAGCTTAAGCTGGAAAAGTCAATCGGATGTTGACTTATGTGTAAAATATCTCGGATGTAAATTCTGATGGTTCGAAGAGCCCCGTTAGGTTATTTCAGACTTAGGAGCGTGTTCGGAATATAATTTGGAGGTCCGTGGTAGATTTAAGCTTGAATTGGGAAAATTGGAAATTTGGCGTTTCCGGTCGGCAGTGGAAATCTTGATATCAGGGTCAGAATGGAATTCCGGAAATTGGAGTAAGTTTGTAGTGTCATTTGCTACGTGTGTGCAAAATTTCAAGTCATTCGTCGGATTTTGATGGTTTTCGTATGCATAGAATCGGAAGTGAAAGGTGTTTCTAGTTTTGTAATTTTTAACAGATTCCGAGATGTGGGCCTCGGGCCGGGTTTGAGAAAATTTGGGATTTTTATCTAATTTGATAATTTTTGTATGGTTTCATTCCTTTCGCGTATAATGATGGTACAATACTAATTTTTGCTAGATTCGGAGCATTTGGAGGCCGAATCGAGAGGCAAGGACATTGCAGGTTAGAGTTTTGGCTTGATTTGAGGTAAGTAACATTTCCAAACTTAGTTCGGAGGGTTCGAAAGCCTGAACAATGTGTTCTATGATTAATATTGAGGTGACACAAATGCCAAGTGACAGGCGTGTAGGCGTGCACCGTGAGAATTGTGGCTTGGTTCATGGTTAACCGTAAAAAATGGTAATAACAATTAAATTTGTTAATGGGACTCTAAAAATACGTGATCTATATTTATGCTAGTTATGAAGCAGTTGTTGCTGTGCGTGTGTAGTTTGAGGGTGAGACGCGAGCTAAAGTAAAGTATTAATCATACCGAGAGATAGCCGTTCGGGGCCTCGAGCTGGTCGATTTGGGGCCTCGAGGTCAGTCTCGAGCTCGGGCTCGAGCTATCGCGAGAAATCAGGGAAGGGCTAACAGATTAAATAATGATAAAGGTGGCTCTTTAAAACCAATTATAAGCAATAAATAAGCAACAAATATGGAACAAGTATGAAAATAATGAGATAGAACAACAATGTCGAGAGAGTATCTTAGAGAGAAAGAGAGAGAGTTATCATATATTTCATATAGAGCTTTTGGAGAAACATCAGTCCTCTACAAAATGATTAGAATCCCCTTTATATAGAAGAGGAGAAGTTTATACGGTACGACACACATTAGCTGTAAAGGTGTGGAGGTGGGACACTGCAATGACGCCTAGAGTAGGGCTTAGAATAGCCTGGCTATGATTTGCCAGCCTTAGCCATGAAAGATTTAGCCGTGTCTTGGGAACTCTTATTTTTGCTTTAGCCCTGATCAATAACCTTCCGAGGTCGGGTGGCGATAGGTCCCGAGGGGGAATACTCGAGCGCATCTTTGCGGCCTCGAGGCTTTGAGTCGATCTTCTGAAATGCTTAAAACACAAGAAATTAGACCCTCTAATTTTTTCGTATACAGATAGTCTCCGCGTTTCCTAGATCGAAGTGATAGGAAATGAATTTGATGTCCAACTCTTTAAGTTCCCTGCGCCGATGTCATATCGGGAATGAAGCCTATGACGTGAACCTTTGTGACAACCGGGAAATCCCTTGGACTTGTCTTTTCAACATCATTCAATGCACTGTCGATTCTAGTTCCTCTAAGTGGCAATACCGCCATCGATTCAATTTTCAAGAACGTATTGATTGCACCTGCCGATCCGTCTTTCAAAGACATCGAAGACTATGTGATTTCTCCCTATAAATGGGCAAACTCTGATGCTATTTCTTCAGCTAAGTATCTTTTTCCATTCACTCGTCTGTTATTTTTCATCATCTTTTCACCATCTTCTTCTATTGTTTTAACTGCCATGTTTGGGGTTCACGGCCAGAAGGTCGTGTGTTAACATTCTTATCGGCTGCGTAGTGGCTACTTGCCCGGGCTTCTCTATGCCGAAAAATATTACACCATCTCGACGTTGCTAATGTTGTTATTACGGCTATTATTACTGCCGCTATTGACTCGAGGTGATGACACACGGGGGGCCATCTTCCTCCATTTTTTAGAAAGTTGTTTGGACTATACACCACTGCCCATGAGGGGGCTCGGACTATACACCGCTGCTCACCTTCATTTCCCGGCCCAACGTAGCACTCCGCCCCTAGATGGTAGCTTGTACGAATCAATGCCCCAGAAAGCGGGTTCAAAGTAGTCATGCAAGCGAGGTCAATGCCCGCCAAGTTATTGTTGGTCCGAGGCTCTCTTGGCCAATGAGGGTCCTCGACCTTCGTCGGGCTATGACATTTTTTCATCCCTTCTTGCTCCTCATACTTTCTTTTTCGTCTTCTCGTCTGAAGTGCTTCTTTGAAGTGATACTTTGAGTGATCGAGATGAGTTTTTTGAGGGAGTCCATTCAAGGACATAACGTCCAAAGATGCTGCCACCGCGGGTATATCTTCGAGGGCAGGCTAGGTTTTTGATTTCGCTATGTATCTCTTTTTTACCTTTTTGCTTCTGCGTAGGGATCCTTTGTAAGCTTTGTAATCATATGTAAGGTCCTACCGAGGGCCGCTGTAAGCAAATTCCCGTAAATATAAAGATATTTTTTTTGACTTCTGCCTTTGATTTTTGCTATATTTCCTTTGATTTTTGCGAGAACCATGAATGTATACTTTTGCTGCCGATCATCAACACTCAGCTTGAACGCGAGTATTTTTCTCAGCTTTGTTTGATAGAAATGGCTCCCTTTCGAGCCCACCAATGTTTCTCTGACCGGTCTCGAATTGATCTGATAGACCCGGGCTATCGGGATCGTCGAATCTCATAGAGATAACACTTTGAGACTTGAAGTTCTTGAGGGCGGTGTCTGAGTGAAGTTGGCTTAGGACGCTTGGAGATTTGCCTTGAACTTGTCGAAGATAACCCTTCTAAGACCCTGTAGATATGTCTTAGATGATGGATTACCTAAATTTTGGCGGTGCCCTGAGGCTGAGCCTCTTTGAGCGGAGTTTCGAATTCCCTATTCCTCCCCTTGGGGGGGAGGGGGTTCCTTCGAGTTCAGCTACTATCTCGGGCACCATTATGGTGTTGGAAGTTTTATGGAGCGTAGCTTCATGTTGACAGAGGTCCTCGTGGTCGTGTATTGCCTCGGGACTGGAGATGATGTTTGCTGGCTTCTTGAAGCCTAGTTTTAAGTTGATGGAGGTCCTCGAGGTCGAGTACTGCCTCGGGACTGTCATTCGAAGTCATTAACTTCCCGGGACATCTCTTGGGCAAGCGGACCATTGCTGTTTCCGCGTATATATGGGGTTACTTCTGCCTCTTGGGAGATTCCCTGTTTAGATATTTCCTTCAATTTTTATCGTCGAGCCCTTCGTTACCTTAGTACCAGGTTGTTTGTGCAGGTTCCTGCTTTAGTGCCTCTAATCTTGCCATGGCTACAACTGCTACTTCGAGGTTCGCCTCTTAGAGAGGGGAGAGTTCCGCTCCCGGTGCTTAGGATCCGTGGGATTTTATTTGAAGACTACATCTTTGATAAGGGAAGAGCACCTTGAGCTGGTGAGGAGAGACTCACTACAAAAAAAGAGCAATTAGCGACGGATTTTAGCTACAAATTATGTTCCGTCGCTGATTAACTACGGATTGGCTATGGAATAATAACTTCATTGTAAAAAGCCAAAAAATAGTTAGTACCTAATATAGTGACGGAACAACGACGAAATTGAAAATTTGTTGTTGTTGTTGGCGCTAAATATTGGCGCCCTCAATTTACCTACGAATTTAGCGACAAAAGGTGAGTGACAAAATTTATTTTACTACAGCGATGGATTTAGCAACTGAAAATCTGTCGCTAGACTTAATTTCTTTATCAAAATATTATAAAACTCATTACTACGGAAATTCCGTCGTTAATATATTTTTTAATAAAAAATAATGTTATTTATAGCGACGGAACTTTATCTGTAGTTAATCTGTCGCTGAAGACCACTTAAGTATTTTACTTAGGGCACAAATATGGTAAAACATCTAGTGTCTTCTAAAATAATAGAAGACACGAGAGAGCAGAATCAAGCGGCTGGAACCAAAAATTAGTAGAAGACACACGATAAGGGTTTTCAAGAACAAGCGCAAAAATCAGTAGCCAATGTGAATCTAAGGTTTGTAGATGGCTTTGTTTTTTCTTCTTCTATTTATTATGCTTAGTACTAATTTTGGGTACCAAAAAGATAAGACGCCGATTTGTATATTATCAAGTATTGTTTTCTATTGGGGCATTTAAAATTTGATTTTCTTGAAATTTTTGGAACAACACTTGAGACGGTTCTTAGTTTGTATTTGTGCGTTCAAAAATTAGTTTTTTGAAGTTGTTTTTGTAGTAAGATTTCTGAATTTTCTATATGGGATGTAAAAAGGGTTGTAGCAATTAGTCAGAAACTCTCCAGGAGCATCTTTTACATCCTTAATCAGGAAAAATATTGTGTAAGAAAGGGTATGTGACTTCAGGCTAATTAGCTCCATAAATAGGACAAATTGAGAGGGAAAACTTACTTCAGAATCTGGACCAAATATTGGGCAGACCTAGTAAAAACAAGTTCAGAAATAATTATGGAGGAATTAGATTTGCTAGAGATTGATCTGTTAATAAATGAAAGGGAAATTTTTACTAACTTCTTTTCTTGTGGATGCATCTATGAGCATTTCAAATGGAAGCATCATGAGGTTGCTCAATGCATTAAAAAGACGAAAAATCTTGAACGACTCTATTTTTTTGTCATTACAAAAGATGTTATTATACTCGGGTGAAACTTTATCTTGAAAGCTAGTAAGATCTGTAAGCCATCCAGACCAGCTCCCAACCTTCAACAAATCAAAATAGTCATAATCTATAAATAAATACTCCCTTGATGCATTATACTTATTATTTCCACCAGACTACAACGACTTTTGAAATGATATTATATAACTGAATACATAAATTTCCATGCAACTTATTTGATATTTTGCCCAGACCTCTCTTTCTCTATGTGTATGCATCAAAAAGCAGAGAATACACTGCCATTGGACTTTCTTCTTTCTTTTGAAGAAGTTGTACAAAGAAATGGAGGAGAAAGGGTAGAAACAATAATACAGTTAATAGAACAAATATGGATTTGAGCACTCATAAAAAATAAGAGAAGGGCAGGTATAAGAGAAGCTTTTTCCACAAAGGGACAAGTAATTTCACTGGTTTAGCATATGGTCTTTCGTTTTCTTTCATTATCACTCACTTTGTACCCCTCTCATTTGTAATTATTATCTGCAATATAATAATATGGAAAGTAATTAGGTAAATAATTAAGATGAGTTATCTGCTCTTAATTCATTTTTTGATACATTAAACATAGAGGAAAGAAGAAGCATAGAGGAAACTGTTTTGTTTTAGCATTAGAATTTGATTGATGATTTTGTTTGTTTTCTCTTCTGTTTCTTTATTACACCAGAAAGTTGTTCTTTTGATGCATTTATGTATCTATTTTGATTGTTGTTTTGTTAGTTGCATGCAGCCTGTGGCATAGATAGGATAGATAGATTTTCTCATTAAATTCTTTGTACTATTTTGTACTACAATAGTTGTGCAATAAGTCTTTATACTATTTTGTACTAAGCATCGTTTCTAAGTCTTTCCATTGCCGACATGGTAAGGCTTATCTCTTCAGTAAGGTGTATGTCTCTTTGATTCTGCACACACAATTATTAAAAATCTTGTGTGATATTTTACATGTCCAATCTTTACAGTTGCAACTGTATAATTATAAATCCCACAAACTTGTACAACTTCTATTAGTTTTATTCTTGTTACAGTATGAAAGCCATTACCATTTTATTTTCCGTTAAGCTTTTGTTGGCATTGATGGGGGGATAAGTTATTTATTGCTTGGTTTGATGAACATTGTTATTGTATACCTATGCTACAAAGTTGGATGCAACTGCATTATGTGCAATTTATTTGGCATTTCTTTGGGCCCCATACTCTACTTGGGTCACATTGCTCTCGGATTTTTGATTTTATTATTAGCTCTAATTCATTGATCGCTATGAAAGGTTACATCCAGCTTAGAATATTTGAAATGCACGTGAAAACTTGTGAACAAGGTAGTCTATACCTTTTAGATTTAGTTTGTTAAGATCATGGTACAGTAGATGTATATCTTGATATATTCGTGTCATTGACTATAAAATTAGCCGATCTTTACTTATAATCTGTTAGAATCAGTGTAGAACGTAATGGAATTACACCATGCTATTATATCATGTACATTGAATTGTATTTTGCAGGACTACAAATATTAACACATCAATATTAAAAAATATTCTTACTTGACTGGCATCACAATAGCTACATGGCTGTAATACCTATATTGTGCTCAAGCTGATTGCTTTCCTGCTTATAAGTTCTGCACTTATCAAGTCTCTTTACTTCATATCATCATTTTATCAACTGCTTACTTTCATCCACCCCTTGCACTTGTTTTGCCCATGTATTGGAAGCCTTAACACCTGAAGGAAATACATCAAATATTGTTACAACATTTTAAGCTGTTGATGATGGTTTCAGCCCTGTATTAGCAGCCTTAACCTTTGTATTGAATCAAACAAAATTGAATCTCTGTCAGCTACAAGTTCAAAAAGATTAGAAGTTAGAACCTTTGCTATAGTAATATTTTCATCCTTTTAAAAATAAATATGTTTTCGTATAGGCTGTTGAAAAGGGTCGAGACCCAGCACCAAGTGAGTTATATTTGTACGTCCATACACATGGGCATGATAGAAAATCTTTTCTTGATGAGAAAGCTCGACTCGTGCATGTAAGTTCAATATTTTATAATCTTATTTAATATAATATAAAAAGAGTACGAAAAGCATCCTTTCTATTAGTTAATTAAATGCTTAACATTCTTTACTATTTTAATTTTACTACTTATTACAACACAAACTCAATCTGATATTGATCAATGTAAAGCATATAACGAAGTTGCGGGAGGGGAAAAGAAGAGAAGCGTATATGGTCTTGGATCTCAAGTAAAATGCTACTATGGACCGAATCTTCGTGGCTCTTCCGGATCAGATGCTTCATCATCAATACCACCTTCAAGTGCTCAACCAGCATCGAACCTAGATGAGTTAGTGATGCGTTTGATTCCTGCACTAACAGAGCACATAGTTCCTATGCTAACTGATCATATACTTCCAGTATTGACTGAGTGGGTGCATGAAATGATTTTGTCACCCTCACTAACTTCTACTAACCACCCATCAGATGTGGTACCAATAGTTCATGCTCCTACTACTGCTAATATTCATGGGTTCATCCATCGATTTCAGATGATGACCTTAACCCCTAAGTCTCGTATTTGGAAGTTTTTGGTTTGAAATTTATTGTTGGTGTTAGGGATAATTCGCACCTATTTGGTTTGAATTTTATTGTTAGTGTTAGGGATAATTCGAACTTAATTGTATTAGCTATATGCATTTTGGACCTTGAAGTATGTTAATTTATATGAATTTTACTTATTATAAAGGATATCTAATAATTTACATACAAAATGCATGAGCAGAGAAAATTTAAAATGCTAAATAAAAAGGATCTAAAAGGGAAAAATATTGCGACAGATATTTTTTGTAACAAAAATAAATATATAAAATAACATTGCGACAGATTACAATAGACGATTTTGGTCGCCAAATACAAAGCTGAAATGAGTCTCAAAATATTGGCGACAGATTCGCGACCGAATTTCTGTCGCAAAAGTATGCCAACGATGAAATGCATTATTAATTTAGAGACAAAATTTTCTAATATAGCGATGGAAATTCTGTCACTAACTATAGCGACGGATAGTGTTCGTCGCTAGAACGTCGCTAATATTGCGACGGATTCCATTTTTCCGTCGCGAAGAGCTTAGCAACGAGCAGATCGGCAACAAATGGTAATCCGTCGCTAGTCCTGCTTAACGACAGAAAAAGGCTCTTTAGCGACAGATTTTATCCGTCGTTAAATGGTATTTTTTTGTAATGATTGCGGATGGGGGGAGGAAGTATCGGTACAGGTGCTTTCCTCGGATGAAGGTATCCTGCCGATGGGTTCCTCAATGTATATACGTATCCCTTCACATTGGACCTCTCGATAGGGTTGTGCTTGACTTTTGTGTAAAGTATCGGGTTAACTTGGTGCAGGTACACCCGTTATTTTGGCGAATTGTGTTGATGATGAGGTTTTTTGTGGAGAGGACGGGGCTAGAATTCACGCTTAGCGATCTCGTCAGGCTGTACCGACCTTTTTACCACCGAGGTCTTCTAACCTTGCAGTACCATTCACACATGCCTTTTGTTGTTGATGAAGATGAAGGCAGAGATTGGGAGTGGGCCATTCAATTCGTCTGGGTCTGGACGACCGACGTTATTCCTGTGGAGTTTATTCCATTCCCCGAAGAATGGAACTATATGTGTGAGTTGAGCATCCTGTGCTTTCCCAGATTCGTTCATGTTGAAAGATAATATCGTAATCGCATTTCCTTCCTTTCTGCAGCAATTTCATGAGCGCCAGGTGAAGTTCTTGATCTGCCTGGTTGGGTCCAGAAGTTGGCGACCCACTCAACCTACAAAGTGTGTAGGTGTCGAGCTGTATCTCGGGGCAGGTGGGAAGCAAAACGTCATGGTACGTGTGTATATTGCTTTTCCCTTGTCCCTTGTTTATTTGGAGAGATATTCTTCCCTCTTTATGTACTAATCATGCTTTTGTAGGTATCAGAGAGCCTCCAAAGGCGTGGCTGTGCACCTCTATGGAGGAGGAGCGGTTGCCGATGTTTAAGCCAAAGTATGACAGTGATAAGCTGGAAATGCACTTGCAGGGGGATGACGCTTGTGGTGAGTCGACATGGGGTCGGGCTGTTGAGACGAAAATATCACCTGAGCCCATCGTACTCGAGGTTACTGGTTCTAAACGATGGCTCCTCACAACGATCGTGTTTTGCCCGGGGTTGATTTTTCCGAGGCCGAGGGGGATAGATCGACAGATATGTGCTCAGTCTTCGAGGAAGTCTTCCGACTTCATTTTGAGGTGAGCTTCATCATAGGCCTCCTGAATCCGTGTCTTCCTTTTCTTACCGAGTTTTTCATATTGCAGGCCTTTGATAGGCTTAGGTTGGAGCTGCTCCGCCAGGGATTTAGGCTCCGAAAAGCTCTGGATGAAGGAAAATCCCTTAGGCTCCTTTGCGAGGAGAAGGAAATTGAGTTGGTATACTGGAGATGTGAGGTGTATCAGAGCTTGAATTAGGAGAGCTATTTGATGCAGCAGGTAACTTCCTGCCCTGGTTGAGTATGCACTTTGCTTTTTATCTTCTAAGGTTAATTCTTCGTCTATCTCAGCTGCAGAAAAGATGGAGGCCTTGGAGCGTCTTAGGGGTGAGGCCGAACAAATCAGAAATGACAATATCGAGCTGAGAGCTCGGGCGCAGGTCCAACCCTCAAAATTTTGGCCCTCGGGGTCCACCTCTGTTTAGCTCTTGGCAATGTTTCAGTTCAAGCGGATATGATCGCGAAGCTTGAATCCGAACTTTCAAAGGTTAGGGATAAGATCATTTATGCTCGGGATAAAGCGGTTTTGAACCGTATTAGGCCCAATTAGAAGATGTCGCTTCATTTGAAGGATGCTACCAATGCTCAAGCCGAGTTGAAGAGGGTACTTGATCGTGGAGAGAGGATCGAGGAATATGCACGTTGTAAATCTTGGAGAAAGGTTCTCGAGGAAATCACTGCCAAGGGTTTTGTTCTCTTGGAAGAGTTGGTGCGAGCGAGGGCAAATGAGCGCGATGCTCGGTTACTCCTGTCCGATGCCGAGGAGAGTGAAGATGAGGCCGATAGGCCGTAGCTCTCAAGGGCAGGGCGTGGACCTTGACATATCATACGTAGTACCTTTTTTGAGTATGTTTGTAGATGGAGAATATATTTTTCCACGTATGTACCTAAAGAAGAAAAAACCCTTTTGCAGGGTTTTTGCTCTTCTGTACTTTCTTTTGTTTCGCTTATGGCCAGGTGGACTGGTTTCAGAGTCAGTGAGATTTATAAGGTCCGTGGTATGGCCCTAGGGCTTATTAGGCGGGCCTAGGGGCTCTTACGTGCTTGGTTGATATGACCTTTAGTGTAAGTAGGCATTTTGAGCACTTAAGCTTTTGCTCAACTGTGTCAGGTAGAGTCTCTAAATTGAGTTTCGACTCGAGCTCATATATTCCTTGAGCTTTTTATGTTTGCATGGACTGGTGGACCTTACATTTTAACTCTCTTGGATCTAGCCTCCGAGTCAGGCTGCGACTTGAGCTCAATCGACCCTCAAGTTTTACTTTTGTATTGGGCGGGCGACAATGTGCTCTTACGCCTTCTCTCGAAGAAATCTTTTATGTAAGTTGGTGACAATGGCTCGTACGCTTTGCCCTCAGGCGTGTGTGTGTGGCCCTGAGGCTCGTTAAGCTGACGATAATGGCTCTTACACTTTGCCCTTATGCATATGTGTGGCTTTGAGGCTCGTTAGGCTGGCGACAATGGCTCTTATACTTTTCCTTTAGGCATATGTGCAGCCTTGAGGCTCGTTAGGCTGGCGACAATGGCTCTTATGCTTTGCCCTTAGGCATATGTAGGCTTTATTTTCCTCTCGCTAAGGACTTTTGCAATGATTTTTCCTGACCTGTCATTGATTCGGGAAGAAGCTCGATTTCCAGTCGTTAGCGGCGATGTTCGAGCACCTCGTAAGGTTTGGCTCGTAGGTTGAGTAGCTCGAAGCCTTATGATTTGGATCTGACATGGTTGAAGTTCTTTTCCCTGTTGAGGGTAGCCTGTTTAACCGGTTCTTTTCAAAGTAGATTCGACGTAAAGGCTTATGATTTTGTAGCGACGGTCGAGCGTTGCCGAGTCGCGTTAGTTTGGCTGGTGCAGTCGTATGACTGTAGTCATTTATGTTTGGCCGGAGCCATTTTTTGATCCCGAGTATAGTAGTTTAGGCGTCTATATTGAGGGTAGGGGTGTTCAAACCGAACCGGAAAACCGCACCAAACTGAAAAACCAAACCAAACCGATTAAAAAACCCGACTAGGTTTGGTTTGACTTGGTTTGGTATTGAGTAAAAAAACCCGAACCAAACTGACATATAAATATATAAATTTTATTTATATTTTTAAGACTTTGTAATGATTTTTCTTTAGAAAATATACAAATATTTGCGTATTAACCTTGAAAGCGTAAATTAATGAAAAATTATTGTTAGACAGCTAAGAAAATAACTATCATGTGTTACTAAAAAATTTCTCCCATTAGAATATTTTAATAGATCATATGTTTGTCAAATTTTTCCATATTTACTAAACATATATTCACTTATCAAAGCTTTATCTATAATTTTAATAACGTATGATTGAAATAATATTCATGTAACAAAAAAACCCGAAAACCCGAAAAATCCGACAAAACCGAACCAATCCAAACCGATATAATTGGTTTGGTTTGGTTTTGATAAAAACCAAACCAACCCGGTCCATATACACCCCTAATTGAGGGTATTCCTTTTTAAGGGTCTTACAAATTTGATATATATCCTGAACTTCTAAAGATTTTATGCCTGTAATAAGGTCTTACAAAATTTTTCATGCCTTTTAAGGTCTTACAGTTTTTGCTGATACTTGATGCAAATATGATTCATGCCTTTCTCGAAGGTCTTACAGTTCGTGTTGTTGCTTTGTGCAAGTTTTACAAGACCGAGTCTGCCCGCTCGAGGTCTTACGACCTCGAGTTTTTTGCTGAATGGCGATTGGCAATAGTCTCTGAGTCATCGAGTTTGTTTTGGCTTAAGAACCATTACTTGTGAGCTCGGGATTGACTCATTGAGGGCTTATGACTTGTGAAATTCCGACCCTGAGGTCGTGCGTAAGTGGAGCTCTTTAGCGCCAGTCTTTGAGTATTCGCGATGTTTTCTTTTTGGATATAGTTAATGATTTTTGTGCTGCCTTGTTGAGGGCTTACTAGTCTGGAGTTTTGACCCTGAGTTCATGCGGATACCGAATTATCGATGCTAGTCTCCGAGTATTTGGGACATTTTTTGATGGATAAATCATTCTGGTAAAATACGTTGGGTTTTACTTAGAGCACGAATCATGTTGGCAAAAACATTCTATGATTTTTTGACACTAGTACATGTGCCTCAGCCATCGACGGCTCGGTTGTGCGAACACAGTTCATTCGATCGTTTGGTCTGGTACAACATTCTCTAATTGGGATCCTATTTGACGTTTCTTGGCTTTTCTGAGCGGACGACCTTTTAAAAGGGCATCCATTGGCGTTCGTGGTTGATAGCAAAAGAAGCCTTGAGGATCTGTTGGATTCCCCTCAGGTAGCATAATAGGCATTGCCTCATTAAAAACCTTGCTGGCAAAACCCTCTTTGGGACAAAAAGCTCGGTCGAAGGAAAAGAGTTCAACGGCTGTCTTTTAAACCTTAGGGTCTTCGTGTGGAGCGCGAATATTTGGCCGCTTTGATAGAGTTCCTGTATGAAAGGATTAGTATGAAGTATAAACTAAAAAAGGAGATGGTTATACCGTATCGAGGGATGCGTTTGGCGACGTTCCAAGGTCTGGCACGCCTCTGTTATTCGCGGCGAGGACTTACTATAACCCTCCGCTGTGTTCAATTGGGCTTAGCCAAAGATGTAGTTTAATTGTCCTTAGGCTCTTTCGAGAGCAGAGATATCAGTGCCAGTGCCGCGTCGTGCACCGCGAACATTTCCCTTGCCACGTGTTGCTCCCCGTGGACGGTTTTAATCCCATCTTTTGTTGGGAATTTCATCATCTGGTAGAGGGTGGACGGTACCGCTCTCATGCAGTGTATCCATGGTCTCCCGAACAAGGCGTTGTACCTCATGTCTCCTTCGATGACATGGAATATATCGTCTCGAGTCGAGCCAGCCACGCTGACCGAGAGAGTGATCTCTCCCTTTGTTGTCTCACTTGCCATGTTAAATCCGTTAAGGACTCGAGTGGCGGGCGGGATTTGGTCTAATATTCCGAGCTCCTCTACTACCTTCGACCTGATAATATTGGCCGAGCTACCTGGGTCCACGAGTACACATTTTATCTAAAATGTATTTACGAGGAAAGAGGTTACCAGTGTGTTATTATGAGTTGAGGTAGGGTCTCGGAGTCCTCGCTGAATGTGAGGACACCTTCGGGTACATATCCCCGGGTTCGCTTTTCCCTGGTGATGGAAATTTTTTTCCTTCTCATCATGGGTTCTTAAGGAGCGTCGATCCCTCATAATATCATGTGGATAACGTGTCATAGCTCGTTTACTTCATTCTTCTTGGCTGCCTCCCTTCCATGGAGCAGATTCTTGGCTCGGTCGCTTAAGAATTATCTGAGATGACCGTTGTTGAGTAACCTGGCCACTTCTTCTCACAGTTAGTGACAATCCTCGGTCCCGTGGCCATGCGTGTTGTGAAATTCGCATATTAAGTTATGATTCCTTTGGGAAAAATCTGACTGTACAGGCCTGGGCCATCTGGTAATCTTGGTTTTACCAATGGCGAACACGATATCTGAAATGTCAACGTTAAAGTTGTACTCCGATGGGTGTGGTGCCCCTGTTGTGTGTTTATGTCGAATTTTTCTCTGTGAATGAACCCTCAGGGGTTCTGCCCTCGGTTGACTGGTCGGTCGTTGCGAGGTGGGTTGCATCTCGGGGTGTTTCTTCTATCTTTGGTGTATGGCTGATACCTTTCTTTGTTTGGTTTCGACTCTTTTGGTAAGAGCCTGTTTGGGTATACTAAGACTGAAGGGGCTCCCAATTGATCATCCTCGACTCTGATCTTTGACTGGTACCTTTTGTGGACATCCGACCAGGTTACAATAGGATACTCAATTAGATTTTCTTTTAGCTACTGCAAGGCCACATAAGTTCGTTCGTTCAAGCCCTGAGTGAAGGAGTGTACCGCCCTGTCGTTGGATACCGGGGGTAGTTCCATTCGTTCCATTTGGAAGCGAGACACGAACTCTCACAGCACTTCGTTCTCCCTTTGCCTGATCTTGAATACGTCGGACTTTCTCGTTGCTACTTTGATGGCACCGACGTGTGCCTTTATGAAGGATTTCACCAGCATGGCAAATGAATCTATGGAGTTGGGAGCTATATTATGGTACCACATCATGGCCCCCCTTTTAGAGTGTTTCCCCGAACCTCTTCAGTAAGACGGACTCATCTCGTCGTCTTTTATGTCGTTGCCTTTTACTGCGCATGTATGGGCAGTGTCGTGTTCGTTGGGATCTGAGGTCCCCTTGTATTTTGGGAGTTCCGACATTCTGAACTTCTTTGGAATAGGTTTCGGGCCCACTTTCTTCCTAGAACGGCCGCTGCATAAACTTCCTCGAGTATATGCCTTTCAGGACCGGGGCACGCCCTGGATTTGGTCGACCCTGGAGTTGTAAGTTTTGTCCTTCTTGTCATTGGATGCTATCATCTTCTCGCTCGACTCGATCCTTCTTGAAAGATCCTCGAGCATTTTCACGATAGTAGGGTCGGTTGTCGAACCATTATTGCTCAGTCTCTCCGATACCTGTTCGCCCGAGGGAGTTGTTCCTGGTGTTATGGTGCTGGAAGTTTTTGGATGGCATTGCAGCTGAGTGATAGCCAACTGTTGTGCCTGCAACATTTCAAAGATAATATGAAGGCTAACTTCCCGTTCTTTCCAAGTTGTGGTTTTTTGGGCTTCCTATTGCTCGTCTTGTTGTACACTTCTGTCGGTGCGCGAGGTTTCATCGACCTGCTGTGTGTCTTGTGAACCCGCTTCTGTTGGAATTGGTCCAGTGCATTATCAGGGTTCAGTGGTGGTGCGCCGATGATCGAAACTGCTACGCCATTTTCTCCGTGGTTTTCGAGGTTGTTGTTCTCAATTCTGTTCACTGAGCCGGACATTTTGACCTAAAATCGAAGATCTTGGACAAGAAGAAGTGTGAAAGATAACTTGCATCGTATGACGAAACTAGCAAGAAAATAATCACTATTATTTTTAGCCCCACGGTGGGTGCCAAACTGTTTACCGTGAAAATGATAATAACAATTAAATTTGTTAATAGGACTCTAAAAATACGTGATCTATTTCTATGCTAGTTGTTGAGAAGTTGATGTTGTGTTGTGTAGTTTGAGGGTGAGATGCGAGCTAAAGTAAAGCAGTAGTTGAACCGAGAGATAGCCATTCCAGTCCTCAAGCTGGTCGATTTGGGGCCTTGAGGTCGAGTCTCGAGCTTGGGCTCGAGCTATCGGGGAAATTGGGAAAGGGATAACAGATGCAATAATGTTAAAGGTGGGTCAATGATAAGCAATAAGTAAGCAACAAATATGGAACAAGTATGAAAATAATGAGATATAACAACAATGTCGAGAGAGTATCTTAGAGAGAAAGAGAGAGAGTTATCATATATTTTGTATAGAGCCTTTGGAGCAACATTAATCCTCTAAAAAATGATTAGAATCACCTTTATATAGAAGGGGAGAAATTTATACGGTAAGGCACACATTAGCTGTAAAGGTGTGGAGATGGGACAGCTGAAATGACGCCTCGAGTAGGGCTCAAAGTAGCCTGGCTATGCTTTGCCAGCCTTAGCCATGACAGATTTAGCCGTGTCTTGGGAACTCCTATTTATGCTTTGTCCCCGATCAATAACCTTTCGAGGCCGGGTGCCGATGGGCCCCGAAGGGGAAGACTCGAGCGCATCTTTGCAGCCTCGGGCTTTGAGTCCATCTTTCGAAATGCTTAAAAGATGAGAAATTGGACCCTCCGATTTTGCCGTATACTTTCATTCTATGGCACCGCTTAGTAACTCTTTCTTGTTGATATTTATGTTGTGATTATATGACTAAGTAAATGAACTATAAATCATGCTAATTATCATGTTAGGGATCACGCCAATACTGTTGAGAACCGAGTGATTGTTTCTTGCTGTCATCTTCTTAGTTTCATTGATATTCTGTACTCAGTCTTGTGCATGCATAACATATCATGTCTTAGTCTCGGTTGTTGTTATTTGACACATTATATCATTGTTTCGGGCTATATTTACGGCATTGCGAGCTCGTGTGTGTGAGACTGGAGAGTGATGACCGAGAGCCCGATTATGCCTTTGTTAGCTTGTTATAGCGCTTAGGTTGAAAGGAGCCCCTTCGGAGACTTTACACCCCCAGTGAGCGCGGATGATATTATTGAGGGATGAATTTCCCGGGACATGGATTTGTCCGAAGTATTGATACCTGGAGATGAATTTCTTCTTAGGGTTGGATTACCTTTGTCCTCGGTAAAGGTTGAATTGAAGTCAGTGTTATATATGTTTCGGGATGGATTTCCCTGGGCCAAATGGCCATATGCGGTACTGAGTGGTTGAGCACTTGAGAGTGGGAGTACGTGGTGCATTTTCATACATTTCTGGAATTGACATGTAGAGATTTGCTGAACTTTATACTTCATATTTTCGGATTGGTATTTTGCTTTCCTCTTGAGTTGAATAATTAAATTGCCAGCATGCCTACTTTACTTTACAAATTTCAATATGTTATAATTGTTGAGGTTTAGTTCGTCACTACATATCAGTCCATAGTTTGGACTTGTTACTTACTGAGTTGGTTACTCACGTTACCCCCTGCACCTTGTGTGTAGATCTAGGTATCTTGGGGCACGGTAGCGGCTGTTGACTACTCCAGTCGTGGGTTATCACGGAGATAGCAAGGTAGCTACTTGGCGATCACAATTCTGCCTTTCTCCTTCTTTATCTTCCTTCTAATATACATTTGTTGTTTCCTGACTGTTTTTTCTTGTTATGTTTCAGATCATTTGTAGTATTACTCATGACTTAGTGACACCCGAGGTCAGACTTTTATTATCCGCATTTATTTTGGTTTTGACTTTACATCTTTTACAGAATTTCAGTTGAAAAGGGTATTATTTAAGCTTTAAATGAAATGATGAACTACTTGGGAAATATGTCGGTTGGCCTAGTTTCATGATAGGCACCACCACAACCAGGTTGCTTTGGTGTCGTGACAAGTTGGTATCAGAGCCTAGGTTACAGAGATCTCACGAGTCATGAGCGGGTTTAGTAGAGTCTTGCGAATCGGTACGACGACGTCTGTACTTATCTTCGAGAGGCTACGCAGCCTTTAGGAAAAACTTCACATTCTTGAATTCTTGTCGTTCGAATCTATTGATTAAGGTACTAAATTTTTGTTATTCTATTCTCTGACAGATGGTGAGGACATGTACTACCAGTCAGGATGGACGACCACCAGCACCACTAGGTTGGGCTACTAGATGCCGAGGTCGCGATCGAGGCCATGGTAGGAGCAGGGGTGTAGTGCACAGTAGCTAGGGCAGTACTTGCAGATCCACCAGTCGCCCCAGTTCATGATCAGGTTCTAGTGGGGGATTCTCTAGTAGGACCAGCTCTGACACTGACTGTGCCTATTGTTATTCTGGGTCTTCAGGAGACCTTGGCTCAGATCTTGACCATGTGCACTAGTCTTGCTCAAGCGGTCACAATTTCTGTATATATCAGCTACTTCTCAGGCTGGGGGAGGCACTCAGACTCCCGCCCCTCGTATACCCGAGCAGATTGCACAGGGAATTCAGACACCGAAGGCACCACTAGCCCAGCCGGTTGCACTTGCTCAGGATTTTGTGGTACCAGTCATGCTCGATGACGAGCAGCGCCGATTGGAGAGATTTGGTAGACTTCATCCTCCTACTTTCAGTGGTGCAGAGGGCGAGGATGCCCAGGGTTTCTTGGACAAGTTTAAGAGGATTCTACGTATAACGGGTATTCTAGAGACCAACGAGGTCTCATTTACTACTTTTCAGTTCTCTAGAGCCACCTTCACTTAGTGGGAGGCTTATGAAAGGTGTAGGCCTGTTAGTGCAGCACCCCTTACCTGGATTCAGTTCTCCATTCTCTTCCTAGAGAAATATGTACCGCATTCTCGCAGAGAGGAGCTGTGCAGGCAGTTCGAGCAGTTGCGTCAGGAGGATATGACTGTGATGCAGTATGAGATGAGATTATCCGAATTGGCCCGTCATTCTATCTAGCTAGTTTCCACGGATAAGGAGAGGATCAGGAGGTTTGTGGATCGCCTCACTTATCAGCTACGAATTTTTCTGACTAGGGAGAGGGTATCTGGAACTTTTTTAGAGGAGGTAGGTTACATTTCCAGAGAGATAGAGTTAGTTTGCTGCCATGAGCGAGTTGGGAGAGAAGCCAAGAGGCCTCAGGGATCTCGTACTTTTGGTGGTGTTCCTACTGGAGGTCAGTTTTAGAATGGCAGAGGCCGTCCATTTAGACATGCTCAATCATCTCGTTCGGGTCACCGTGGTGGATTTATTATCCATGGTTCTCACAGTTCACACCAAGGTCACTCATCTCTCAATGCCTTTCCAGCTTAAAGTTTAACTCATGCACCATTGGTTCGGGGTTCATTTATGCCTGGTTCTTCTAGTGGATATCCTGGTGCTCGGGGCTCCCTTCAGTCCTCATTGCTAGTAGCCGGTAGAGGTTTCTTCGAGTGTGGATATTTGGGTCATATCAAGAGGTTTTGCCCCCGTATTATGGGAGGTTCATCCCAGTAGAGGAGTCAGCCTTTGGCTTCAGCACCAATTACTTCTCCACCCGCCAAGCCAGCTTAGGGTGGAGGTCAGTCATCTAGAGGTCACCCTAGAGGGGGAGGCAGATCATGTGGTAGTTAGGACCGTTTCTACGCACTTCCAGTCAAACCAGATGCTATTACCTCAGATGCTATGATTACATGTATTGTCTCAGTCTACCATAGAGATGCCTATGTATTATTTGACCCTGGTTTCCCTTTTTCATATGTATCATCATATTTTGCTCATTATTTGGATACGCCCCGCGATTTGGATATGTCCCACGAGTCTCTTGTTTTATTTGTCCATGCATCTACTCCGGTAGGCAATATTATTATAGTAGACCGCGTCTATCGGTCGTGTGTGGTGACTATTGGGGGTTTGGATACCCGAGTGGATCTCTTTTTACTTAGTATGGTCGACTTTGATGTGATATTGGGCATGGATTAGTTATCTCCATGTCAAGCTATTTTGGACTGTCATGCTAAGACAATGACGTTGGCTATGTTGGGGGTGCCACGTATTGAGTGGTGAGGTTCAACGGATTGTGTTTCTAGTAGGGTGATTTCATACTAGGCCCAACAAATATTTGGGAAGGGTTGTATTTATTATTTAGCCTTTGTGAGGGATGTCGGTGCAGAGACCCCTAGTATTGATTCGGTTCCGGTAGTGAGGGACTTCACAGATGTGTTTCCTGTAGACCTGTCGGGCATGCCGCCAGACATGGATATTGATTATTATATTGATTTGGTACCGAGCACTCAACCTATTTCTTTCCATCGTAGCGTATGGAACCGGCGGAGTAGAAGGAGTTGAAGGATCAGCTTATGGAACTCCTTGATAAGGGGTTTATTCAGCCTAGTGTGTCACCTTGGGGTGCACCTGCTCTGTTTGTGAAGAAGAAAGATGGCATGATGAGGATGTCATTGATTACATGCAGTTGAAAAAAGTCACAATCAAGAACAAATATCATTTGCCTCATATTGATGGTTTATTTGACCAACTTTAGGGATCAAGAGTGTTCTCCAAGATCGATCTCCGGTCAGGGTATCACCAGTTGAAGATTAGGGGCTCAGACGTCCTTAAGATAGCTTTCAGGACCAGATACAGTCATTATGAGTTTATTGTGATGTCTTTTGGGCTGACCAATGCCCCAACAACATTCATGCATTTGATGAACAACGTGTTTCGGCCTTATCTCAACTCATTTGTTATTGTATTCATTGATGATATTACTCGCGTAATCAGGAGGAGCACGTTGAGAATTTGAGAGTTGTGTTGCAGTGGTTGAGGGAGGAGAATCTTTACGCAAAATTCTCCAAGTGTGAGTTTTAGATAAGTACAGTGGCGTTCTTGGGTCACGTGGTGTCCAGTGAGGGTATTCAGGTTGATCTGAAGAAGATAGAGGCGGTCCATAGTTGGCCTAGACCGTCATCAGCCATAGAGATTTGTAGTTTTCTTGGTTTGGTGAATTATTTATGTCGAGTCGTTTAGGGATTTTCGTCTATAGCATCACCCTTGACCAAGTTTACTCAAAAGGGTTCTCCTTTCAGGTGGTTGGATGAGTGTGAGATGAGCTTACAGAAGCTCAAGACTGCCTTGACCACAACTCCATTGTTAGTTTTGCCATCAGCTTCAGGTTCATATACAGTATACTGCGATGCTTCTAAAGTTTCTATTGGGTGTGTGTTGATGCAGGAGGGTAGAGTGATTGCTTATGCTTCTCGTCAGTTGAAGCACCATGAGAAGAACTACTTTGTTCATGATTTGGAGTTCGCTGCCATTGTTCACGCGTTGATGATTTGGAAGCATTATCTCTATGGTGTGTCTTGTGAGGTGTTTACTGATCATCGTAGCCTCCAACACTTATTCAAGTAGAAGGATCTCAATTTGAGGTAGCGGAGGTGGTTGGAGATGTTAAAGGACTATGATATTACTATCTTGTACCATCCGGGAAACGCCAATGTAGTGGCCGATACTTTGAGTCGGAAGGCGGTGAGCATGGGTAGTTTGGCATATATTCCTATTGGGCGGCGGCCCTTGCAGTTGATGTTCAGGCCTTGGCCAATCGGTTTATGAGGATAGATATTTTGGGTCCTAGTCGGATCTTAGCTTGTCTGGTTTCTCAATCTTCCTTATTTTATCGTATCAGAGAGTGCCAGTATGATGATCCTCATTTGCTTGTCCTCAAGGATAAAGTTCAGCACGACGATGCTAGAGATGTGACTATTGGTGAGGATGGAGTATTGAGGATGCAGGGTCGGATATATGTTCCCAATATGATGACTTCGGGAGTTGATTTTGGAGGAGACCGACGACTTGCGATATTCCATCCATCCGGATGCCATGAAGATGTATCATGATTTGAGACAGCACTACTGGTGGAGAAGAATGAAGAAGGATATAGTGGGATTTGTAGCTCGGCCTCAATTGTCAGCAGGTGAAATATGAGCATCAGAGACTGGGTGTCTTGCTTCAGTAGATGGATATTCCAGAGTGGAAGTGGGAGTATATCACCATGGATTTCGTAGTTGGACTCCCACAAACTTTGAGGAATTTCGATGCTATTTCAGTGATTGTGGACCGACTAACCGAGTCTGCGCACTTTATTCCTGTGTGTACTACATATTCTTCAGAGCGGTTAGCTGAGATTTATATCCGAGAGATTGTTTGCCTGCATGGTGTCCCAGTTTCTATAATTTCAGATATAGGTACACAGTTCACATTGCATTTTTGGAGAGCCGTACAACGAGAGTTGGGTACTCAGGTTGAGTTGAGCACAAATTTTAACCCTCACAAGGACGGTAGTCCGAGTGCACTATTCAGATATTGGAGGATATGGTGCACGCTTGTGTCATTGATTTTATGGGTTTATGGGGCCAGTTTCTACCGCTAGTGGAGTTTGCTTACAACAACAGTTATCATTCAAGTATTCAGATGGCTCCATATGAGGCTTTATATGGGAGACAATGTAAATCTCCGGTAGGTTGGTTTGAGCTAGGCGAGGCTAGGCTTTTGGGTACAACCTTGGTTCAGGATGCTTTGGACAAGGTGAAAGTGAATCAGGAGCGCTTTTGTACGGCGCAATAAAGAAAAAAGAGTTATGCTGACATGAAGGTTCGAGATATATCTTATATGATTGGGGAGAAGGTTCTACTGAAGGTTTCACCCATGAAGGGTGTTATGAGATTTGGGAAGAAGGGCAAATTGAGCCCTCGGTTCATTGGGCCTTTTGAGGTGCTTCAGAGGATTAGGGAGGTGGCTTATGAGCTTGCCTTACCACCTAGCTTGTCGACCGTGCATCCAATATTTCATGTTTCTATGCTCCGAAAGTATATTGGCGACCCATCTTATGTTTTGGATTTCGACATGGTTCAGTTAGATGGTGATTTGACTTACGATATGGAGCTTCGGAGTGGCAGGTACGAAAGTTGAGATCAAAAGATATAACATAAGTGAAAGTGCAGTGGAGAGGTCGGCCCGTAGAGGAGGCTACTTGGGAACCAAGCGGGAGATGCGGAGCAGATATCCACAGCTGTTTGAGATTTCAGGTATGTTTCTAGACTCGTTCAAGGATGAATGTTTGTTTAAGAGGGGGATGATGTAATGACCCGACCGGTCGTTTCATGAGTTACAACCCTGTTTCCCCCATTTCTACTTCTTTATGTGTTGTTCAACTATATTTCATCGTATCGAGTTGGTTGGTTTGGGTTTGATATAGTCTTGGAATGGAATGAAACACTTAGTCTCTAATTTAGAAGCTTAAGTTGGAAAATTCAACCGGATGTCGACTTATGTGTAGAAGATCTCGGATGTGAATTCTAATGGTTCAGATAGCTCCGTTAGGTGATTTTGGACTTTGGAGCATGTTCGGAATGTAATTTGGAGGTCCGTGGTAGATTTAAGCTTGAATATTGGCGAAATTTGAAATTTGCCGTTTCCGATCGGTAGTGGAAATCTTGATATCAGGGTCGGAATAGAATTCCGAAAATTAGAGTAGGTTCATAGTGTCATTTGCGATGTATGTGCAAATTTCAGGTCATTCGGACGGGGTTTGATGGTCTTCGGCATCGTTTGCCGAATTCGGAAGTTTAGAAGTACTTAGACTTGAATCCAAGGGTGATTTTATGTTTCGATGTTGTTTGGAGTGTTCCGAACGTTGGAATAAGTTTGAATGGTGGTATTTGAAGAAGTGCTGAAAATATCCTTCAACTATCATAACCGCACAAGCGGAGTGGGGACTGCAGGTGCGAGACTCGCAGAAGCAAGATTGGAGTGCAGATGCGGAGAATTGGGAAGTGAGGCAAAACCGTCGGTGCACACTAAGGACCGCACCTGCGAGACCGTAGAAATGGGATTTTGAGGGTTAAGTGGAAACCGCACGTGCGATGGATTTTTCGCAGGCGTGGCATCACAGAAGCGACATGGTGACCGCATATGCAGAAAACGCTGGGAAGAAAGTATAAAAGGCCTCCTTCGCAAATTTTGCCTAATTTCTACATTTTTGAAGACGGGTGTTGAGCTTGAGCAGTGATTTCTCAATAGGGATCAAGGGTTTTCAATTGGGTAAGCAAGTTAAGCTTTATTACTTGTGTGTATGACGATTTTTCCATTGTTTAATCATGATATTAGTGGAAATTAGGGAAGAAATATGAAGGATTAGGACTTGAAATTGAAGAGTTTAATTTGAGGATTTGAGGGGTCATTTGACGTCGATTTTTTATGTTTTTCATATGTATAAACACGGGAGTGAAAGGAGTTTCTAGTTTTTTTTTTATTTTTAACGGATTTCGAGACATGGGCCCGCGGCCCGGGTTTGAGCAAGTTTGGGATTTTTTGTCTAATTTGATAATTTTCGTATGTGTTTCATTCCTTTAGTGTATATTGATGATAATATACTAATTTTGGCTAGATTCAGAGCATTTGGAGGTCGAATCGAGAGTCAAGGGCATTGCGGGTTAGAGTTTTGGCTTGGTTTGAGGTAAGTAACGCTTCCAAACTTGGTTTTAAGGGGTCAAAACCCCGAACAATGTGTTATGTGATTAATATTGTGGTGATGCAAATTCCAAGTGATGGGCGTGTGGGCGTGCACCATGAGAATTATGGCCTGGTTCATTCTATGGCACCACTTAGTGACATTTTCTTGTTGATATAAATGTTGTAATTATATGATTATGGAAATGAACTACGAATCATGCTAATTATCATGATAGGGCATCACGCCAATACTACTGAGACCCGAGTGGTCGTTTCTTGCTGTCATCTTCTTAGTTTCATTTATATTCTGTACTCAGTCTTATTCATGCATAACATGTCATGTCTCAGTATCGATTGTTGTTATTTGACACATTATATCATTGTTTTAGGCTAGATTCATTCATGGCATTGTGAGCCCGTGTGTGTGAGACTGGAGAGTGATAACTGAGTGAGGGTGAGAGCCTAATTATGAGTGTTAGTTAAGGGATCGGGTTGCACGCCGCAGCAAATTAATGATTATTCCTTCGTTGGCTCATTATAGTGCTTGGGGTGAAAGGAGCCACTCCGGAATCTATACACCCACAGTGAGTGTGAATGATATTATTGAGGGATGGATTTCCTTAGACATAGATTTGTTCGAAGTATTGATACCCGGAGATGGATTTCTCCTCAGGGTTGGATTACCCTTGTTCCTCGGTACCGGTTGACTTGAAGTCAGTTTTATATACGTTCCGGGATGGATTTCCCTGGGCCGAATGACCATAAGCGGTACCGAGTGGTTTAGCACTTGAGAGTGCGAGTACATGGTCCATTTTCACACATTTCTGGCATTGACATGTAGAGATTTGCTGAACTTTATACTTCATATTTTCGGATTGGTATTTTGCTTTACTCTTGAGTTGAATAATTAAATTTCCAGCATGCCTACTTTACTTTACAAATTTCAATATGTTATAATTGTTGAAGTTTAGTTCGTCACTACCTATAAGTCCATAGTTTGGACTTGTTACTTATTGAGTTAGTTACTCACGTTATCCCCTGCACCTTGTGTGCAGATCTAGGTATCTCGGGCCACGGTAGTGGTTGTTGAGTACTCCAGTCGTGGGTTATCACGGAGATAGCAAGGTAGCTGCCTGGCGATCGCAGTTCTGCCTTTCTCCTTCTTTATCTTCCTTCTAGTGTACTTTGACTGTTTCCAGACTATTTCGGTCTTGTTATGTTTGAGATCATTTGTAGTATTGATCATGACTTAGTGATACCCTAGGTCGGACTTTTATTATCTGCATTTATTTTGGTTTTGACTTTACATATTTCATAGAATTTCAGTTGAAAAGGTTGTTATTTAAGCTTTAAATGAAATGATGAACTACTTGGGAAATGTGTCGGTTGGCCTAGTTTCACGATAAGCGCCATCACGACTGATTTAATTTCAGGTCATGACAATGAGGCCTGGGGAGAGTAAAGTTTAGGCAAACCTAAAAAAGAGTTTCTAAGATTTCAATTTAAATATTAAGAAAAATTATCCGAATAATGCTACAATAAATAATGTTGGGTTATAGTAAAAGAGGTGAGATTTTTAGCCAAGTTCTGAACGTTGCTGATAGTGTATGGTAAATTTTGTGAGGATGTGATATATATATATATATATATATATATATATATATATATATATATTGAAAATAGGCTAGATTCATATAGTTTGGCGACTATTTATGCCCCAACTTGACTATGCTTCACTGTTCTAGGATGATTAAATGATGATAAATTGGCTCTAGTTGTGAATTTCATGTTTTTCAGGAGCACGTTGTGCTTATGGAGACTTAGGACAGTGTTTGGAGCTAAATTGAATCAAGGGAAGCCCCTCGGAGCTGAGGACGTGTGAAAGAAGAGAGAAAATGCTGAACCAGCTTAACACGGCCACACTAGTCCAGTCCAGAGCACATAATTTCAGGGTAAAACTTGGAAGTTTGGGGGTAATTCCACTTAATCTATAAGAGGTCCAGCTCGCCCAAAGAGACATTATCAAGGGTTTTACAGATTAGTTGAAGGCAAGAAGAGACAAGGTGGATAATTCGACATTGAGTTCTACCTTTCTTCCTTTTATGTTTATCATTTATGATGAATTTCGCTGGTGTTAGTATGAATACGATTATGAGTAGATAATTATTTAGTCTAGGATTTTGATGGAACCTATTAAAGGATGAACCTAGTGTTATGTTAATATAGTTTGCCCAGTTTCATCTCTATTTGTTCAGTTACGTTCTTGTTGTAGTTAATTGATAGAATCCTCAATTAGTTGTGCCTCTTTAGTATGTATTACTTGGGAGAGATTGCATATTTAGGTAACTGTTGAACAACACTAATCCCAAAGTATACGAGGAATCAATAACTGAGGGTTTAAAGGCGAGATTAGGGATAACGAAGCCTTGGGTGTGATCTAAAGTGAACTGTAATAAAAGCCACCTAGCGTAACTCGAGAGAGTGTGTCTAGTAAATTGTCGTAATTACTCGGGAGATATTTACGGTAGTAAGAGTTCTCATGATCGATAGAGACGATTATGCAAATCTATATGAAATATAAGAGGAAGGGATTCCATCAATAGGGTAAATCACAACCTTAGATCCTTCTCTCAATTGGTTAAAACTCAATCATAGTTAGTTTTTAGTTTACTTAATATTGTTCAGTTATAGTTAGTAAAAATATCACCAATTGTTATTGAAAATATTTGGGAAGTTGATTACGAAGAATTTCGTGAGTCTAACAAGAGTAATTAGTATGTTAATTCCCTCTGGATTCGACTCTGGGCTAAATACTCAAATTATATTTGCAGCGATCGCTTATCCTTTTTATAAGACATAGTTGGACGTGATCAAATTTTGACACCGTTGTCGGGGAATTAACGATGTTATCAATTACAGTTGAAATAAATACAAAAATCTTATTGTAGTTAGTTTTCTTTATCTTCAATCTATACATTGAAAATTTTAACGTTTGTTGACTTGGTTGTATAGGTTCATGCCTAGAAACTCATCGAGAACTGGTAAAATATTTGAAGCATTATTAGATCCCATAAACGTTTTCAAGGCCTTGAATCGGGCCTACCGGAAAAACAAACAACAACAATCAACTGAACAACTCGAACCAGACATGGGGGATAACCTGGTAGATCCGACTGCGCAAGTAGTGGCACCTCTTATGCCAAAAGCTACTCTATATGACTAGGCGCAACCCACAACTGAGAATTCGGCCACAACGATATTAGTCCCGCAGATACATGCCAAATCTTTCCAAATCACAAACAATATGCTGCACTTGCTGCAAAAAAAGGAACTATTTTCGGGGTCATACATTGGAGATCCTCAATAGAACTTGAAGAATTTCTTGTCAATCTGCAAAACTGAAAGGCAGCCCAACGTAACTCAGGAAGTAATAAAGCTATTGCTGTTTCCATTCTCAGTGAAAGAAGCTGCCCGAACTTGGCTAAATTCATTCTCCATTAATTCCATCACAACTTTGGAGGAGTTAGTCAAGAAATTTTTGAATAAGTTTCATCCACCCAACAAGATTGCTCAGCAAATTGATGAAATTTTGAGTTAAACAGAAATCAATGGAAACACTGCAAGAAACATGGGAATGATTCAAAAGGGATGTTGGTCATATGTACGCACCACGATATTTTAGAGCTGATGTTGGGGCAGGGATTTTACATGGGTCTGACAGATAGCGTGAAGGATAGTGTTGATGCTTTAGCTGGTGGAGCATTCTTGAGCAAAATATGGAGAGAAAGCCAGGTCCTGTTTGACAAGATGGCACAAAATTCGGGGTGGACAACCAGGAATGCACCTATCACTCTAGTAGTTCACTCAGTGTCCTTAGATCTATCCAACAATCTTGCTAAAAATATGGCCACCTTAATGACACAAATAAGTATACTCACAAAAAAAGTGGAAGAGTCAGGGTAGAAGCAGCAGGTGCACATTGTAGAAACAACCAATGGGGGATTATGCACATCTTGCATTGGTCAGCCAATTGGTAGCCAATGGAAGGATGAAAGTGATCATTATCATTACCCTGAGGACATGAATTATATGTATAATTATGGGGGCCAGAGACAGGGTGGTCTTAATTGGGGCCAACAAAATCAGCCATACATGCTAGTCCAACTATGGCTCAACAATGGAAATATGGGAGGCATGCGACCTCGCAATAATGTGGTGCCATACCAAAGGCCAGAGAGATACAACAATAAAAATAAGCAACATGCTTATCATCCTCCTCAGTAGTAACATGGTGGTAGACAGAAAGATGGGTTTGCTAGACTCGAGGCAATGATGCAGCAGGTTATTTGGTCAAATACGAAAATGAGTGAAAGAGCAGATTCACATGAATCATCTATAAAGAATATTGAAGTGCAAATGGGCCAGATTTCGATGTCTTTGAATAATCATCCTCATAGGACACTACCCGCAAACACGCAGGTAAATCCAAAAGATCAAGGCCTGAAGCAGCTGATGGCAGTGAGTTTACGTAATGGCAGAGACTTAGACTTGGAGCAAGAGAGGGATCGAGAAAGAAGACAGGCTTAGACACTTGTACCACAAAGCAATTCATTACACCCACGGTAAAACATATAACATAGGCGTCGTCCAGTTAGATAAATTAGATACAGTTTCTGTTCTAATCTCAAATATCACAATAATTCAAAGGAAACTAACTGGATTTCTATTAAAGAAAAGTACTTGCAAACTATAAACAACAATAACTAAAGAGATAAGGATAAATGAGAGGGGAAGGAAATAGAATAGAAGTAGGCAATAGAGGAACTGAGACGAAGAGGATTAGGAGAGATTCTATCGAAATCAACCTACTACTACTATGCTACCAATGTGCTATTTAACTGATTCCCACACATTGCTATTTAACCGTATTCCCCACTACCCATTACAGTTCATCCATATTCCCCGCTACACAGGTTTCCAAACGTAGTCCTTCAATCTTTGGGCTGGTCGTTTATTTTTTTGCTTCTTCTCAACAGTCCAGTTGGCCCATCATATTGTTCTTGTGTTGGCCCATCATCCATGTTGTCATCTTGGCCAATATCAGTCGTGACAATACCCCCATCGCCACTAAGAACCTTGTCCTCAAGGTTCTGTGACAAGTCCTGATAAGTATCATGCTGTTGCTAGGGTGTAATCTGGTTTTTAGAAGTTCCAATGCAAGGACGCAACATGGAGATATTAAAAATAGGATGTATGCGAGCTTCCTCTAGCAAATCAAGTTTGTAAGTGACTTCGCCACTACGTTTAAACACCTTAAAGGGACCAAAATACCGCTGTCCAGGCGTGTGACGATGCTGTAATCGTACAGAATGTTTCCTGTAAGGTTTCAACGTCACAAAGATCCAATCACCAACTGCGAATTCCACATGTCGCCTCTTGCGATCTGCAAAGTCCTTATTAATGAGAGCAGGAAAATCAACAGTTGCACGACATCAACCTTCATGCTTTTAATCTCATTCTCACCAAAAGCAATCAAGTAAAGTGCACGACATCAACCTTCGTGCTTTCCCTCACATAACTCTCATATCATGGCACAGAATGATCCTTCATGCAATTATAATCAAATCAGAGCACGGAATGTCCCTTCGTGCATAATTAATCAAAACATGGCACAGAATGACCCTTCGTGCAAATATAATCAAAACATGGCACGGAATAACCCTTCGTGCAAATATAATCAAAACATGGCACAGAATGATCCTTCGTGCATTATCACTCTTCCTCACCCAAACAGTAGTCACAACCAAACGGGGCGAGGGGATAAACAATTAACGAGAAATGTCCTGGCAAGGGAATTACATAATTAACAGCTAAATCCCGACAAGGGAGCAACAACAATAACTTTCACATCTCGGCAAGAGAGAATAATCAATATACTCAAACCATCCCGGCAAGGGATTAATCATAATACCTTCTATTTCCTTCATTTCTTACCCAATAGTCTTTTTATTGTTTGAGTCAACGCTCAAAAGAATTTACAACTCACAATCAATCCTCATACTCTTCACATTTCATAGGATTGATCAATTAACATGGTAGATGTCAAACCTCCTTTTTACATTTACCATACCCCGTGAAGGGCATAAAGGAGTTTTTCCAATTAAAGAATAATCGGAACGAGATTTATTATTTATTTTTAGAGTCGCCACTTGGGAGATTAATGGTGTCCCAAGTCACCAGTTGAATCCCGAAATGAGGAAAATATGACTCTGTTAACAGTCCGCGAACTAGAAATCCGAATAAGGAATTCTGTTAACTCGAGAGAAGGTGTTAGGCATTCCCGGATTCCGTGGTTCTAGCACGGTCGCTCAACTGTTGTATTTAATTATTTCTGATTTCAAAACATGTTTTATTCTATGCACCTTTTTATTGATAATCCACTTTTATTATATATTTATTTTTATAAGAATTGCAACGTCGTGAAAATGTATCTCGAACCACGCCGTACCAGTACGCCCGTGGTTTTTGACACATTTCGAGTTCGTTGAAACTTAGATTTGGGTCACATAAATATGTAACCGTATTTAAGAAAGTAATATTATTAAAATGCGCGCCTAAAGCAACTACGCGTTTATTATCTTTGGGGAAGACCGTGAAATTCGGTAAACAGTCCTCCCAATTTCTAAATATATTTTTTATATAGCAATTATTGAGGGCCCCGCCTTTTATATTTATTTGGGCGAGACTCATCTCATTATTATTTAAAAGGCAAATCCTAACGTAACTATGATTTTCTATTTTTGTTTGTTTCTGAAATAAAAGAAAGAGTCCTAATTACTTAATATGAATTAAGAATTTATTTTAAAACTATGACTTTCATTTAATTCAGGACTTCAGCGGTTTAGGGCCTCCGAATCTGCCCAATAATGGAGCGAGCCAACCAGCCTTAAAAAGCTGTTAGAGATGTGGAGTCTGGGCCTGGGCCCAATTTTGGCATGCTGAGCCCGCAACTCAGCTGTGGTTCTGCCCAATTATAAACCCTCAGCACACAATATTGTCCTCCAATCAAGCCCAGTAATAATGATCGAAATCATCCCACTTTGAGAAGTCCATGCTTGATCTAATACTATTGAAATAATAAATCCAAAAAAAGCAATCAAAACGCTGAAATCACAGTTGATGCCCACGTATGACTTACAATCAGTGTTTATACCTAAATTTTAATACTACTAGATTTGATAACTTCAAGGTCACGTTTATACCTTCCTTTTCTCCCAATTGATGTAATGCTACTCCAATTAACAATTAATGTAAGAGTTAATACTAAGAATTAACATTATTCATTAACATTTAAAAACGAACATCACTCACTAACGTTATTCAATATGCTGTTTCAGTAAAACCGAATTGCTGAGGTATTTATCAAAACTGTTTATCACACCAGGACTTAACATGTGCAGGAGGCTGTATATTAGATTTTGACTCAGCTTCCAGTTCTAAACTACAACAACACTTCATTGAAGGAATTCAAGTTCAAAATTTAATAGTCCAATACAAATCCAGCAATTCATATCAATTAGAAACAGTCCTAAGTAAACAATTCCTGATTCAATACGACTCAAACAAAATAAAGCTGGACAACTACAAATCCATTGAGTGATTATAACTGCATATATTCAAACAAGCACAGATATGGAATGACACTTCATTTTATTCCAATTCGAAGTTACATCAGGGTGATCTCAAACGTGTACCTGGATAGAAATTCAGAAGAAGGAGAATAAGTCAGCAGCAATAACAGCAGAGATCCAACAGCTAGCCTCGTAATGAATTCAGTGACCCAGGAGAATTTCGAATTTAAGCAGATCCAGAAATTTCAACCACAAACACATCAACTAAACTCGAATGAATTTGCAAATGCATCCAGGCGCTCAAAAACTCTTCAGCAATCAGCCAGAAACTAATAAATCAACCCAAAGGCTACTTGAAATGCACTCAAATAGGCTCGAATGCACCAGAATACTTCAGCCAACCTAAACTCATCCAAATCTAACTTAATTGGACCAAAACTACTTGAAATCAAAATAGTGTACTCCAGAGAAAAACTTCAGTAATCAAAAAAAAAAAAGTTGATCAGAATTGACCAAAACTCAATGTAACAGTGCCTTTTTTGATTTTTCTATTGTATTTTCGTGTGTTTTTTTTGTATTTTTAGTAGGGATCTAAGATTTAGAAGAGAATTTGAACTTTCTACTGATTTGAAACTCAAATGAAAACTCAGATCTGTAGAGAGTGCTTTGGGGGAATTTTTGGGGTTCCAAGCTTTTTTTGAATTTTTCAGGGGTACCAATAACTCCTGAATCAAGGCATAGTAATGCCTTTTTATAGGTAAAATGAAGGGCAACCCTCAAACTTTTATTTTTCTTCTTAGTCCCTACTTCTTTTCAATTTAACCCCTTCTTTTTCTGACTTGTGTCACAAGTTAGTGCATTTAAACTTTCTAAAAGTCTAGTTGTACCCATATCTAGAATGTTCTAGGATGTTCCTTTAGCTATGATTACCAACTCTAACAAATTAGGCCATTTCCCATGCCCAAATTACCCTTTACCTAGGCTAAAATTACTAATTCAAACCCCA
>MDKF010960499.1:0-20334 GCA_026770625.1 Nicotiana glauca
TACTAATCCTGAGGCACTTAGCTTCAGGGCTCATTGTCAATATATTGACAGTGATCCTGTATTTTGTATAGGTTTAACTTAGAATTGTGTTAGTTTATTTCTTGTATCTGTGTGATCAATCTGACCTGAGTAATCCAATGTATGTGGTTTTGAATCATTGGTTCTGATTTGAATACTATTTGGTCCAATTTGAATGCAAGCCTGAATTGATGTGATTCTGTATCGAATTTAGTTTTGATATACTTGTTAGGAGTCAGTTCACATGGCTAAGTGATTGAGCTTGATAAGTTGTATTGATTATAGCTGCTATAGATTCAATCAGGTATTTAATTAGGAATTAGTTTGGGTTAATTGGTATTCAAGTTATTAATTAGATGAATTTGGTTATAGCTGATAGGTAGTGAATACAGTATTTTCAGGGGTGTTTTAGGGATTTAAATCACTTGAATAGCTTGTTTAAAGGCTGCTGAATATTAAGGTCTATTAGTGGATTGAATAAGACAAGGATAAGTGGAATTAAAATAGTAAAAAGATAACTAGTAGTGGAGGACAACTTTATGATTTTAAGGCTTAAAATAAGTCAAATTAGTGTCCACTAGTTGCCTGAAATCAGGAAAAGGAAAGAGTTTGAAAAAGATATAAGGGGAACTTAGACAGTTTTCAGAGGGGGAGAGAGATACACACAGACACACTAAAAAAGGGGAAAAATTTGAGAGCTATAGTGCTAAAAAGGAAAACTGAAGTTTAAGAAGGAGAATAATCAGACAGACGAATACACTGGAGAGGAGAGTTAGTTTTTAGCATCAGAGAAATAGAGAGCTAAGGCATTGAGTTGAGAGTTTTTCGTGAGAGCTTGAAACAGACTAAGTACTTGAGAGTATAAGTTGAAAACTCGTTCCATTGAATTCTTGGCTCATTTTCAAGTTGTAATAGTTGATTTTGATTTTCCCTCTCAATTTCGATTGTTTGGAACTTCTTCTAAGAGTTGTTAATCTACTATTGGTTTAAATCAAGTTCAGCTGGGTTTATTTGAGTGTTGGCTAGTACTGCTGGGTCTTATAAATTATTTCACACTTTGTTTGAGTGTGTTACTGGTTTGGTGTTACTGTTGCTGTTTGGTTTTATGATTGTTCCTGGGCTGTCAATTTGTTTGAACTACATTTGACCCTACTATCGTATTGTTGCTGGTATTACTGCTGCTATTGATCTTACTCCTCTTCCTGTTGTAATTCAAACTTCCAGGTACACTCCTTCAAAATTTGCTTCCATGTAGCTCCAATTGAAGTTGAAATGGAAAACTGCCAACTCTAGGCTTATTTAAATGCTGTTTATTTACAGTTCAATTCAGTAGATGTTAGTACGTAGATGCATTGAGGCTGTTAATTTGGATTGTGTATTGTAGATTTTTTATTGGTGGATAATAAGGAGTTATTTTACAAAGTGCAGTATTACTAGCTGTGAAGTGTGATATAGTTAATTCATGTTTAGTAGTTAACTGTAGTTAGTTTGAAATGCATTTTAGCGAACTGTGGTAATTCAAGTTGTAACCACCTATCAGTTTTAGTTGGTTTAACTTTGTTCCTGCCGAGTTTGATTATTAAAGTTAGAAGGTAGCCAAATAGGCTATCAATTCGAGTCCTTGAGTCACTGACCGTTAAACTTGTATGAGATCTTGAATCATTTAAACACTGGTTTAACATCTTCAATATGTGTTTTATTTTATCTTAACGATATTCAATAGTCCATCAAAAGATAAATAGAAATAATCTGAGTGTTGAATTGAAATCGGAATGGCTTAACATTTTACCAAGTCGAATAATTGAATCATGTTGTGATTGTGAAATACAAATAGCTTGAAATTGTTCCATGAATATCTGAAATCCATTTTTTGGATCGGTGATCAAGGCTTAATAGCCTGTTTCGGATTGACTGGGCCCCAATGCACTTTAGGTGGCCCAAGTCTGGTTTCAACTCAATGCTCTTGTGAATTTGGATTTAGGCCTAAAAATGGTTGCTCTTGTGTGTGCCTGAATGTGGCCCGTCTAAGCGGGCTGTGCTTTAAACCTACGCTCGCTGACAGTTTAAGTAGTTTAAATCCTTCTACCTCGAATATAATCGTAGTTAATTAAGGCTTTCCTTTATTATTAGAGACGAATAAATAAAAAATCATAGTTGCTTTTAGGATTTTTCCTTAAATAAAATAAATGAGATGAGCCTTGCCTAATAAAATACATAAATTGTGGGGCCCTCATGAATGTATATATTAAACATGTTTTAGACCTCGGGACGTGCTATTTAGCCAATTTCATGGCCTCCCCAAAGATAATAACGCGCTAGTCACTTTAGGCGCGCTTTTAATAATTTACTTTCTTAAACTCGGGTGCACATTTATCTGACCCAAATCCAAATCTCAACGGAGTCGAAATGTGTCCATAACTACGGGTGCATTGATGTGACGTGGTTCGAGACGCATTTTCACGATGTTGCAATTCTCATAAAAAATAATAATAAAGCGGTAAATAATCTTTAAAATTGCACTATAGGATAACATGTATTAAAATCAGATTTCAAGCCATTTATAACAGTTTAAGCGACCGTGCTAGATTCACGGGATTCGGGGGTGCCTAACACCTTCCCTCGGGTCAACAAAATTCCTTACTTAGAATTTCTGGTTCGCAGACTTCATTTGAAAAGTCGAAAATTTCTTCGATTTGGGATTCAAGATAAACCGGTGACTTGGGACACCAAAAGCCAAACCTTTCCCAAGTGGCGACTCTGAAAATAGATAAATAATTCCATTTCGAATAATGTCACTTTAAATGGAAAAACTCTCTTATACATTTATCCTCCGGGGTGGATGTGCGTAAAAAGGAGGTGTGACACTCACCACAACAAAGCCCTACACAAGATCTACAAAAAATAATATTTAAGTTGACAGCCCTTCATTTGTTCCAAATTTCCTGAAGAAAATAATGCTCAAGAATCTCCCCAAAGAACAAGCAAATCCGTATTCCAACAAATTTTCAACTCCAGATGATATAGTCAAAGCTCCAGATTAACATCTCCAGTTTGCTACCCCTCCGAAATAGCTGCCGACTCGAGATCAGTTACAAGTTGCTCGATTAATTAATTTTGGATTTTTCATAAGAGCAAGATAAACTTCGTGAAGAAGCGGTTGGAAACTCGCCGGATCTGTCACTGTTGGAATCACTGAAAACTAAGGAACTTGTGTTAATACTGAGATCGGTGAAGGTTCTTCCCAGATAGGTGAAATTCGATTGAACTTCAGTCTCCATTATAGGAGCTTATGTTTACAGTCTTCATTATTGAAGCTTCAACTGTTATTTATAGCATGGACTTCTATGTTGTATTGGAGCGTCCTGGATACCGTGTTGCCCATCGCCGCAGGTGCAAGTCTCAAGTTGGGATTCAGCACAGAGTCACAAAAGAGGATGCGATGAAGTGGTTCCAGGTCAAATATGAAGGTGTTATCCTTAACTAGTCCTCAAACATTCAGTGATAAGCTTAGAAAGCCAACTTCTGGATCAGTCTGTCTCCTCGCAAGTTAATGTTTATGTATTTTGTAGACCTACATCTATATCACTCGTAGAGGGAAGTTTTGGAGAGTTTCTAGTAGTGGTGTATGAGGATGTTTTAGTTCTCATTTTGGCTATCAGATCAATTCAATCTTTTTTTTGGTAAAAAAAAAAAGCTTTTGTTTACAATTCGTGCCTAGGAGGTGAATAATAAAAGAAGGAAAAGAGTAGAAAAAGTAAAAATTTAATAAATTAATTTTGGAAAAAGTTAGGGCCCACAAATTTAGGACCTTCAACATACAGGTGTCAACAAAATGTGAATGAATGGATGATGTGGCTATATAAAATATTGAATTAAATCCATGTCAGCGGCAATTGAACAACACGCACCCGCACAAGTGTTTATTAGTAGCCATTTTTTCAAGTAAAGGTATTCAAATGGGAAACTCAAGAGTTCATATATCGACTTTACAAACTGATGCAAGTTTAAGTGGCCAGGAAACCATTTCGCCAACATTTAATAAAGTAATTTAACAATCTCATGCCATATCCATTAGTTTTAGTTAATTTTTAATTTAATCAATCCTTGGCTAAAATTGCGGATTCGCTTGCGTGGCGCGATAACTAACCTTTCTTTTAATAATCTTCAAGAATTAATTTTCTTAAATGTAGTAATTTCTAAAAAAAGTACTACAAATAATTGATTGTTATGATTTCGGATTCGCTTACGAGGCGCAATTATGATAAGTTAATTAATTTTGTTATTCGATCACGCATTCGCTTGCGTAGCGTGGTTACGACAACGTAATATTATCCAAATCATTTTTTTTAATAATTCCAATAATCAAGAAAAAAAAACTGATAGGTAAAACATAGAAATCCAATAAAGCATAGTTTATCCAAAATTAATTTAAGCCAAATTTCAAGTCAATAAAGAGACCGTGCTAGAACCACGGGACCCCGTGGAATGCCTTATACCTTCTCCTCGATCAACAGAATTCCTTATCCGAACTTTACTTTCGCGGACCGATATAAAAGGGTCAAATCTTCCTTTGAATAGGGATTCAGATAAAAGGTGACTTGGAACACCCAAAAATCAATTCCAAGTGACGACTCTGAACAATAAAATAATCCTTATTTCAAAATTATCACTTTAATTGAAAAAACTCTTTAACCCATAACATACACAAATTCTTTTGGGGCGGGAAAAAGGGGGGGTGACAAGCTTTACACATTGTCTACGTATGATTAGAAAGATTTAGTCTCATAGATATGATTGATACCCTCTTCTTTTATTTTGGTTTATGGGGTTATAATTAACTACACATGAGACAAAAAGCCATTATATTTTATATTTTCTCCGGTCCAAAATAAGTAATTTTTTGGTCTTTTTCTTGTGATCCAAAATAAATAATTTTTTCAGATTTCAAGAATGAATTAGTTATTTTTTTTCTTACATTGTCCTTGGAGTAAATAGTGTTGGAATATGTGTTAGAAGTATTTATATGAGATAGTAAAGGTTAATATGGTCAATTATATTGCTAATTAATGCTAAAAGGTGAATTTCTTAATATATGTGAAAACATCCAAAAAAATCACTTATTTTAGACGGGGGAGTAGTATATTGTATCTAGACCAAAAGATCTAAAAAAAAGTTTCTCCAAAAGATTATCCTAACCTAACACATGATTGGCATGTAGGGCTAGCAAATTTATCATCCAAAAAGAGTAAAGGCCCTTAATAATTCCTCAATAAGACAAAACCGATAATATAGTAGTAATATATATGAATCTTCTCCATACCTTTTGGAAGCAAATAAGAATGGGAAAAAATATTCATATTACAAACTAGTAATAATTAATATATCAAGGGGGGAAAATGAAGGTGAAGAATTAAAAAAATGAGGTCTGGTTGGAAACCTGGGCATTCATTTAAGTGCATTTATTGAAGTGAAGTGAGGTGTTCAGTCCATCCATGCGGGCTGAGAAGATGCTAGACTATGGCTGTATTTGAATAGAATGACATAGAAAAGAGTTTAAGTTATAGTATATATTAAATAAATTTTACACCTTTAATTGATTAAATTAATTGGCTATAGCAGGTTATTATTTAATTTTTTGGATTATCATATCATATTATATGAAGAATTACATATGTTATTGTAAACCTAATAGATAGTGTAAAATCTGTTACGTCATAAAAATAAACTCGATATTTAAATATATATATAAAAAAAAAAAGATGGGAATTACTTATTAAGCGGAAAAACTCTCCCGCAATTAATGGAGTAGGTCCTTTACCAACTTTCTTGGAAATGTGAAGTCAAACTTTCTTTTTCTTGCATCTATTTCAATTATTATTATGGGGGATTTAATGTGAAAACAAACTAAAGTAGTAGCAGATTTTGATCTATTATTGTATTCGATGATTGCGTCTCTCATTCTTATCTGAATAAGACCTGCATGTATTATATGCACGATTTGTCAAAGTATTTATAATCAAAAGGTGTCTTAATTTATAGCGTGTTTGGTCAAGCTTTTTTTAGGTTAAAAGTATTTTTTTTTTTGCCAAAAGTATTTTTGGCCAAAAATTGAGGTATTTGGCCAAATTTTTGGAAGGAAAAAAATTCTTTTTGAGAAAAAACAGAAGCAGTTTTGGAAAAGCAGAAAAAAAAAATAGCTTCTCTCCAAAAACACTTTTCTGAAAAGTACTTTTGAGAAAAAAATACACGCAGTTTTCAAAAGTTTGGCCAAACACTAATTACTGCTCAAAAATATTTTTTAAATTAATTAGCTAAACATAAATTAGTTCTCACCAAAAAAAATATTTTTGAAAAAAATACTTTTTAAAATAAATTAGATTTTAGAAGCTTGGCCAAATCGATGGTAAGAATGATCCAGACACCATTTTCGCATTTGACAGTCTAACTTGGAGGACCAAATAAATTTTATACTTATTAAATCTGTCAACTCAGAATCTGTTTAGTTTGAAAAAATCTTGACCTCTCAATTTAAAAATATTAATTTTTCTACAGAACTATTTTCAAATTAATTTCTTTTAAGAACCATTAACTGTTCTAGTTCAATCCATTTCAATTTTTCAAATGTTTAATGCTTATCAATCCGGAAATATGTTGCCTGACTTCTTAAGTCAAACACCTATCAATCTTTTGTCGACGTATATCAAAATTATGGTTTACTACTGGGCACGTCTAGTTTCATATAATTCTTCATATTATATACTCTATATTAGTTCTAAAAATAAAATAAATCATAGGAGTAAAAATTCATTTCAAAATCTAGAATTACACATGTAAAACCAAATAAAACTTATAAAATAGGTTTGCACAAATACTAATATAGAATGTTCTTCAAAAACATTTCCTAAATAATTTTTTGAGACAAAAGGTTTTCCCGAAATTGTATTCCAAAAACTTTTCACAAAATAGTTAAAACTATACCAACACAACAGTCAGTGGCATAGCCATCCTATGCCAGGGAGGTCAAGTGCACGCGCCTTCGCCGAAAAATTATCTGCATATATAAGTTAAATACTACTTTATATGGTTATATATTATATTTTGAACACCCTTAATACAGATTGAGTGAGGCAGTCCAACTGTTCAGGATTTTCAAAATGACGTTTAGTTCCCGACTTCAAAGTTCTGCCTATTTTATTTGCCAAAACTAAACGGAGACCACCACGAGGTCTATTTAATCCTTTTTTCAATCTAAAAAAATTTCTAATAGAATAACTCTTACTAAAACTTAAAATTTGTGCAAAAAGAATAAACTACTAATCTTACAAGTAATTTTTTAACTAAAAGTTATTTCTTAGATAAATTTTATAATTTAAAAATCAAGTTCCATAAAAATTTCTTCAATAAATTATAAAAGCTCTCTAAGAACTACAAAATTCTCTCGACTCTCTCTTTCTTTTGGTTTTATGCTTACTTTTATTAGTAAAATTTCTAACGTCGTCTTTTTTTTTTTTAAATGTTGATTTATAAAATTGTAGTTCTATTAAAAGTTTGTTTTATTGTTTAGCTAAATGTTACGTAGTTTGATTTAAATATTTTAATACACCATTCACGACAAAAATATTATTGATTTATTTAGCGTTTGAACACCTTTAATGAAATTCCTCGCTACTACGGTACCACCAACAGTCCAAACCAATTTAACACTGCCGTAGTTTTTTTTTTTCCATATACACATCCAAGCTGGTAGCTGCAGGAATCATGAAATTATTGGGATTTGAATTCGTGTAATGCAGTCCATATTCTGCTTTCTCCATTTAATTGCCCGGTCCCTATGGGAGGCACTGATTAAGGTCGAGAAAGTAATTTGCCACATATCTCTTTCTACTACCATATATATATCGGTGCCAATAATGTGTCAAATATGCCAAAGATGAACCTGTCCATACTCACATTTCGGCACAAACATTGCCAAAGACCTTAATTTTGCAGTTTAGGTGATAAATAGTACATTAGTATAATGAAAAGCTCTATTATTGTCAATGATTTTCTCTTTTAGCATGTGAAAAAGTCAAAGGGACATTGTAGAAATGGTCCTACACTTGATTTTTTATTATACTCAAATACTTCAATTGCCGAGGGGGACCCTACCCTCCAATCATTTATATCTGCATAATGATAATCATTCTAATTTTACGAGAGTTCCAGCATAAGTATGCTTAAACTCCCGTAAATTTTACGGGAATTCCAGGATAACTATGCTGGAACTCCCGCAAATTTTACGAGAGTTCAAGCATAATTATGTTGGAACTCCAGTAAATTTTACGGGAGTTTCAGCAAGTATAATTGTCCAGTATAATATACTGGAGTTTGGAGCACTGGTGCTCCAGTCTCCCGCAAATTTTACAGGAGTTAGCAAAGTATACTGGTTCAGCATAATATGCTGGAGTTCGTACATAAATGCATCAGAACTCCCGTATATTATACTGGACCGGTCCTGTTGCAGCAAAAAAGTGGCTATTTTTCATTGACTTGGTAAACGCTGGCTATTTTTCATTGACCAGTGTGAAAACTGGCTATACCATGAAATTTTATCTGAATATTTGGACCACAATCAAATTATTATGGGCCCATTCGGTTTTACTAGGGAGAAATTCAAAAATAGCCAAATTTTCCACTAATCGTTGAAAAATAGCCAAGTTTCAAAAGTCATCGAAATTTAGCCACTTTAAATTTGAGCGAAAACACTATTCAAAATCCAGAAAAATACGCCCGCAAATTTTACGGGAGTTCCAGCATAAGTATGCTTGAACTCCTGTAAATTTTACGGGAGTTCCAGGATAACTATGCTGGAACTCCCGCAAATTTTACGGGAGTTCAAGCATAATTATGCTGGAACTCCCATAAATTTTACGGGAGTTCCAGCAAGTATAATTATCCAGTATAATATACTGGAGTTTGGAGCACTGGTGCTCCAGTCTCCCGCAAATTTTACAGGAGTTAGCAAAGTATACCGGTCCAGCATAATATGATGGAGTTCGTATACAAATGCACCAGAACTCCCGTATATTATACTGGACCGGTCCCTGTTGCAGCAAAATAGTGACTATTTTTCATTGATTTGGTAAACGCTGGTTATTTTTCATTGATCAGTGTGAAAACTGGCTATACCATGATATTTTAACGTTTTACTATCTTGGTCAGCCCATTTTTCATGGACCCATTCGGTTTACAACTGTACTTTTGTAGGCCATTTCAGTTTTTCATGCTCGAGTACTGAAAAAGGTACCCAAAAGAGAGGAAAGGGAAAATGATTTTATATAGTCGCTTTTAAAATAATAGCAAAAAAATATATGTTTTTCGTATATTCTTTGTGTATATATATTATGTATGTTATATAAAAGATTATATAATTTTTATATACTTTTTCGGCAACCAAATGTATTGGTGGGCTAAAAGTGATAATACCCAAAAAAAAAAAAAAAAAAAGGGAAAAAATGAGCAGGAATTCAAATCAACTGGCACACACATGTGTTGTGCCTAAGCTGATATTATTCGAGTAATTTATTATGAATGTTTACTCAAAAACGGAAATTTCAAGTACTATCACGTAAATATGGCTAAACGTAAATGGAAACGAAAAGGACGGTCAATTCTAATTTTTTGTGCTGAAGCTAATATTATTTGAAGACTCTTATTGAACTGTGTGAATTATTTCATATTTAGGTTTAACCTTTTATTATTCTGCATGAGTCATCTCTTCTTAAGGTTTAACCATTTAAACGCTTTTGACTAATATTCTAGGTTTATAATATCCCGTTAAAATAATCGTGTCTTTTTAAAAACAAAACTCGTGATAATATTTTGATGATCAATGGTAGTAATTCTTGAATACAAAACCTTTGTTTGCTTTGATATTAAGTGGAATCATAAGAATTGCACCACTGTAAAGTTTAAGCTATTAAAAAGAAGATTTGTTTATATATTACTTTGTGTTTACAAGTGTCCTACTAAATGCTTTATCTAATGATTACTTACACTTCTGTTATTCCCTCCGGTTCACAATAAGTATCCAATTTACTTTTTCATTTTAGTTCAAAATAAGTGTCCAGTTATGTAATCAAGAAAGAATTCAATTTATTTTTATAAAATAACCCCTATGTACATATTCCTAAAAAGTTTTCTTATTCCTCATATTAAATGTTTAATTAGGGGTAGTTTAGTCATAGTAGGTATTTTCGTATAAAATTTAGTATTTTCTTAATGGGCGTGCTAAAAGTAAATTGAACACTTATTGTGAATCGGAGGGAGTATTAGAGACCATGTGCTGGTGCATACTTTGCCTTTTGTGCTTGAGATCTCATTGGACGTAATATTTGAACACAAGAGTCTAGGTTTAGGTTTTAGTCCTACCACAAACTCAAAGAAATTCCACTCCAAATATTGAGCTAGGGCTATCAAATTTGGTCTAAGCCCAAATGATTTGCCTAACCCTGGAAAAGTACACGGTTAGCCACTAATAATACATATATTTATTTTTAAGTCACTGTTTAAAATATTTTTAGTCTTTAACCACTGCTTTAATAAACTTTAACTGCCCAGACAAAAATACCCTTCTGCTCATATCCTTAACTTTTGAACTTGTAACTCTAAGTTGAGGGCTTCAGGACTACATGTCCTTAACTTTTGAACTTGGAATTCTAAGTTCAGGACTTCAGGACTACATGTCCTTAACTTTTGAACTTAACTTGAGGACTAAATGTCCTTAATTTGAACTAGTAACTGTAAGTTCAAGACCAAGTGTCCTTAACGTTTGAGCTTGCTAGTCTAAGTTTAGGACATATTGTCCTTAACTTTTGGGCTTCTTAGCCTAAGTTCAGGACATACTGTCCTTAACTTTTGAGCTTGTTAGTCTAAGTTTAGGATTTCAGGACCTATAATTTTTGAACTTGTAACTGTAAGTTCAGGACCTATTGTCCTTAACTTTTGGGCTTCTTAGCCTAAGTTTATGACCTATTGTCCTTAACTTTTGAGCTTGTTAGTCTAAGTTTAGGACTTCAGGACCTATTGTTCTTAACTTTGAACTTGTAACTGTAAGTTCAAGATCTATTGTCCTTAACTTTTGGGCTTCTTAGCCTAACTTCAGGACCTGTTGTCCTTAACTTTTAGGCTCCTTAGTCTAAGTTCAAGACCTATTGTCTTTAACTTTTGGGCTTGTTAGTCTAAGTTCAGGACTTCAGGACCTATTGTCCTTGTCACACCTCCTTTTTCCGAGCTATTTACTACACCCCGGGAATGGATATAATAAAAGGAAGGAGTTTTTTCCAATTTAAGGACAGTCGGAACGGGATTTTTTATTTTTATTTCAGAGTCGCCACTTGAGAAATTAATGGTGTCCCAAGTCACCGGTTGAATCCCGAACCGAGGAAAGTTTGACTCTGTTAACAGTCTGCGAACCAGAAATCCGGGTAAGGAATTCTGGTAACCCGGAAGAAGGTGTTAGGCATTTTCGAATTTCGTGGTTCTAGCATGGTCGCTCAACTGTTGAATTTGTTTTTATCTGATTTTAATACATGTTCTACTTTTATGTGCCTTTTATTAATCAATCGCTCTTATTTATATTTATTGTTTATTTTTTTAAGACTTGCAACGTCGTGAAAATGCATCTCGAATCACGCCGTACCAGTACGCCCGTGATTTTAACACATTTCGACTTCGTTGAGATTTGGATTTTGGTCGCATGAAATGCACACCCGTATTAGGAAGGTAATATTTATTAACATGCGCGCCTAAAAGCAATCTACGTGTTTATTAACTTTGGCGAAGACCGCGGAATTCACTAAACGGCCCATCCCGATTCTAAGTATTTTTCGTAAGTAATTGTCGAGGGCCCCGTGATTGTGAATTGATTCATTGGTCGAGGCTCATCTCATGTTATTTAAAGGTTAACTTAAGAGTGACTACAATTTCTGTTCATCAATTATGCAACAGGAAATAAGTGCAATTACACGGGTATTGATTTTAAATCAAAATGGAAGCTTTCAACATGGTTTGCAATCCAGAAATACGAATTGGACTCCCTATTCCAGATTTAGGCCGTCTTTTAGCATGTTAAGGCCCAATGTATGAACTGGTTTGCTGGATTCAAAGTTAACCCAAATGATTTCAACTACGCCTAGTTTAGAATTGAAGCCACAAACTGATTCCTAAAATCTACTAATTTTAGACACAATACAAGTTGCATTTTGTCAGTTATGATTTCTACATCCTAGCAATATTGATTAAGAAAATGTATTTGAATACTAACTATCCCGTATGAGATACCCAAACCGAGAGACAAAACGACAGAATTACCAGTTATACAAATCTATCCCTAAGTGGTAGCTTTACGAACAACTACAATGACTATAGACAAATCGAAGCCAATACTGAAATTAACATTGGTCAATTACATATATAGAAAAAAAAACCTATTAAACATTCAACTTCAGAATCAAACAAAATCAACACCATTACTTCAACTATTTAAGGAACCATAAAGTCTAACTAGACAGTTTCAGAATCAATATCAAATTAACAGTTTCAAATCATCTAAGTTCAATTACAAATTGAAATCTAAACTTATCATTACTTATTCAAATGAACAAATAAAACGTCTGTGCTGCTTGTCACTTTAATTTCCACGAGTATGAAGGGAGATTACATGATGTGTACCTGTGATGAAGAACAAAAGGGAGATCAACTGTTATAATTGTCAACAGACAACAACACAACAGCAACAATGCAGCAACAACATATCAACAAGTCGATTCTAAAGGCAACAGGAATTTTAAGACTTCAAATCTCTTCAGATATCAATCGAGTTCACAGCAACAAAAATACAGCATTTAGATGCTCAAAACTGGTTGAATTTGAGTTCAAACTGATTCAAACTTGAAGCCAGTAGGTGTATGACTTCAATGATTCAAACTAGTTCAGAATTGAGAGAAGTGATAGCTGAGAAAACTGTAATTTGATTGAAAATTCTCTACAGAACAGGGATTTTTGATTTTCTACTGATTTTGTAATTTTTTTTTGGATTTTTGGGCACAGTTTCAGATCTGGAAAAGGAACAGAGATTCAGAATATTAATTCCAGATCTGTTACTGCACAGATATTTTTTAGGAATTTTCTAGGGTTCAAAAAACTTCTGAATTATGGCAGAAACTGCCTTATTTATAAAATTAAAAATGGAGGGAGATTTAATTTTCAGTATTTTCAGATTAATCCCCATTTTTCTGACTTGTTAAACAAGTTACTACACTTATTTTGTTGAAACTTGCATAAAAACCTATTCTAGAATATTCTAGTTGCTTCTACCATGTTCCTACATCTTGAAAGGTCTATTTTACCCTCACTTGTATTTGTTAATTACAAATTCTACCATTTTTAATGCCCATAATACCCCTACAGCTGAGATGATATTACTGAAAACTCATTTTACTATCCCAAAATTGCCCCTACTTCCATTCAGAATTACTAATTTCCTTTTTACCTAACCCTAATTAATTTCTATCCTTCTTCTTCTTATTTTTATTGTTATAGACTAATTATGGTTACTAACAGCTATAACCAAACTCAACTACTAATCAATTAAAGCTAAATTGCATTGCACTAATTATAAACTAACAGAACTTAATAGAATCAATTCCTAATTAAACCAGTAACAAAACAAAAATTATTAATTTTCAGAATCATTTTAAAGACTAATGATGACCAATAAAAATCTATCCATTAATTCCATTAAACTCTAATTTTCTAATTAATATCAGTCTTAAAACAATCAACACATAAATTATTAAAAAACTATTAAAGTCTATTAATCGAAAAATTCTAATAACTAATTATTCCAATTGGCAATCACAGTTCATACTGATACGACTAAAATTATCAAAGAAAATTAACTACTTGATCAGAAATTGATACTTATGCTAAAATTATCAAATTCGAACTAATACTCCGGCAGAATTCAAGGAACAACAAATAATCTACGAAGAATGAATACATGCGCGACAGAGATCAGAAAAACAAGAAACAGAAGATTAAGAACTTATCTTGCTTCTTTCTTTTTAAATTGTTTTGTTTGACCACTGAACAAGGGCTGGGCTTAAAGATTCCGGTTGTGAATTGGAACGACTTGAGCTTGAGAAAACCAGCATGGCATTCGGTCGATTCTTCAAGTGATTATTCGACGAGGATGATGATGATTCGAGGAAAAAGAATGTACATTAGGCATGAGGAGAGTGGGAAGAACTTGGGGTGTTCATGGGGTAGGGTTTTGACATCGGCGCCGTCGTAGGTAGTGGTGGCGGCGCCTAGGGTTTGAGGTTTTTTTTAGAATATTCTGATGAGACTTATGGGAAAAGGATTAGGGATTCGGAGAGAGGAAGGAAAGGGGAGTCTTTTGGCGTTGGTTTGGCCGGAAGCGGAGACCCGCCGCCGCCGTAGGCGAATTCCGGCGGGCGGCGGGGAGGTGGTCTTGTGGCAGGGTAGGCGGTTGGTTTTAGGGTTACTTTTGATATAATATTTTATGAAATGTAATGAAGGGACCCGGTCGTTTAAAGGTAGAGATGAACCAAAACGACGTAGTTTAAAGTTAAAACTACGTCGTTTTGGGCTAATGGATAGGGTAGGCCGAGTATGGCTTATTGGGCTTGGGCTTGCTGATGGGTGCTTGGGTATTTTGTCCTCAACTTGGGTAATCAGCCCAATTTGTCACTTTTATTATATTTTCTTGTATTGTATTTTTTGTATTGTATTTTTGTATTGTATTTTTTTGTATTTCTTTTCTTTTGTATTTTGTTTTTTATTTTCTTTTGTATTTTGTATTTTATTTTCTTTTGTATTTTGTTAAACTAATTAACTTCTATTTTATGGTAATTTTTCAATTAAAGCACAAAATGCTATTTTTTAGTTTTCTTAAAATTGTTCTAAAATGAATTAATACCTACTAAATGTGAACTAATTTCCTAAATGCAAAAATGCATATTTTTGTATTTTTATTTGACTTAACATGTGCAAATAACATGCAAACAATTAACACAAACTTCACACAAACTGTAAAAATAAGGAAAAATTATTTATTTGAATTTTATGGGAATAAACTCATATATAGGGCAAAAATCACGTGCTCACAATCCTTAACTTTTGAACTTGTACGTCTAAGTTCAGGACCAAGTGTCTCCATTAATCTCCAACCCTTTAAGAGCAGTAAGGAATTCGAAACCATCAAGCTTTGACAGTTTTATGCAATTTCCAACTTTTGTGTTGCAGAGCTTTGCCATAGAATCGTTTGCCACCATCCACTTTTCCAAAAATTGCAAATTCAAGAGCTCTAAACGTTTGAGTTCAGGCAAACCTAAAGGAAAGATCATATCTATCCCAACAATAGCGTTATTGTTGAGGACGAGAACCCATAGATTGGGAAGCGTAGCTAATCTTGATCTTTCTCAAGTTCGATGTAGAGAGAAGTGCGGGTCTAGGAAGAAAAACAATGGAAGAAAGGGTAAAAATATCATTTCATATTAATGTTAATAAAGTAGTGGCTATTTTTGCTTAATATTAGAATTATTGGATAAAAAATAAATACCACATTAAATAGTGGCTACCCCACGCCATTTTACCCCGTTCAATGGGCTGGTTATGGACGTGCTCATTTGTTAAACTCAGCCCATATTGATCCAACTCATCTCAACCCATTTAAAGTTGGGTTGACTTTTAGCCAAAATTGATCCATGAGTAATTTTGCCAAAATATCTTAAAAATAATTTTTTTTGTTTGATATATTATATATGACCATTATAGAAAAAGTCTTATTTAGTAATTATATAATTCATAATAAAATAATACATATTAATTAAAGTTTGATGAGAGTTGGGCGAGTTGGGCTATAACCCTAATTTTAGCTCATCTCAGCCCAAGAAACTTTTGAACGGGTCATTTGACCCGTCCCATTTATAAAGTCAATCAATCTTGACCCTCCCGAAATCGTTCCAATCCTCTCATCTGACACCTCTATATTGAGCTAAGAGATAGATTGGCCATTGCTGAATCCCTCAACATCTGTGGTTAATAAGATAGAAAGATGGCAATAAAGAGTTGGTATGAAGAAAAAGTGTTTGGGCAATGTGGGAAAGTAGTTGTCATGTGTGATCTAGTATTCCAAGAAGCCCAACGGCCCAACCTTAGACTGCAATGAGTTATGAGGGTTCGTATACGAAGCAAAACAATTGTATCGAGCCATAATTAGTTTAAAGTTCAATTTATCAAGGATTTGCTTTATGTATAATATGTGTATAATTATGTATAATAATTATAATTTATTAATATCGGCTAGAAAAAGTAAACAGTAAATTTGATTAGCTATTTGTGTAAAAATCCCTTTTTAAATTTTGTCCTGGACTATATTTCACCTTAAAGTAGTTGGATGAAACTCAAAATATAACCGGAACAGAATTATCTCATATTCACCTTTAAAAGTAGTTTAGCTATATTCCCCTATATTACTTCTACAAATATTCTCTCTGTCTCATATACGCTAACAAAGATAGAAAAATAAAAAGAAAAGACGCAATTACGAGTGGCAAATATCAGGTCGGATATAGAAGGTCGAAAATAGATAATAAAAAATGGATAAATTATCTAATTCGATCCATATTTAATACGAATAAAAAATGGGTTAATTGGGGGTAATAGGGATATAATTTATAGTCTCCTAAACTTAGGGAACCCCTACTTTGAGGCTTTACAAATGTAAAAGTTAAACCGATTAGTTGTTCATTGGTTATATATGTTTAAACAGTTTTAAAAAATTTATTATTCAACCTATTTTTTAATGAATAATATGAATGAATAACTGTTTTCTTTTAACTACTTTACCACCGCCCAAGCAATATAATGAATATATATCTTCCACCCGACTAACTTTATCACTTCTTATCCAACTTCACCCAACATGTTTTGCGGTTCGAACTCTTAAATATTTTTTTCTATATATTTTGAAACTCCGTCAATCACATACAAATATTTGAAAAAGACTTACTTACCCTCAATATTTATATAGCAATTCAATTAATTATACATAACATGTATTTTTGATACATGATTATCAACGGAGGCTGAGTTAGAATTTCAAATTTATGAATTCAGGATCCTAATCTTTTTTTGGGTTCTAAATTAATAATTTATAGTACATATTTAATGAAAATTTTGAGATAAATACATAATTTGAACCAAAGTTATTATGTTCGACCGAACTCGTAACTTCGCCTCTGATTATCACTTAATTAAAATTAATTTAAATATATCGTAGCTTGTGTTTTATCTTTTGATCATAAAACAGAAGTTATTTAATATAAACATCAAGTCGGAATCCATCATTTTTCATATATATATTTTAGATAACTAGTATATCTTGGTTGGGGTACATATATTTTTTTAATTAAAAAAAAAAAATTAACAGCCGACACTCTAGATCAAGGAAAGTCAAATAATTCGCCACTGCAGTAACTCCCACTCCCCCAAACCCCCCAACAAACACACACAAAAAAAAAAAAAAATTAAAACAGCATGATGAATGGGGCATGGTTTCATAAGTCTTTGACAAGGAAGAAAAAAGAGTGAAAAAAGTTGAAATTTTAGACAATTTTGGACCGTTTAGGTCGGTTACATTTGAGAAAGAAACAAACCCTCTACATTGATGATGAATATTTGTCAAGCAGTTGCAACAACCGAGAAAGAAAGGGAATTATGCCTTTGTCTTTGATTATATTAAGTGAAAAACATACTACTTAATTAACAAGTAGTACAACGTTTCTTAGCTATAAAAACCTGGTTATTACTATAACTTGTATTTTATGTAATTAGTATTCAATTAGCAGTCTATGTTAATGCTACTTCAGCTTCCTTCTACTTATAGCTAACAGTATACACGTAATTTTTTTCCTTCAACAATATACAAGTAATTCAAAAGAGTGGAAAATGTTGTTACAACTTGTCACCATTTTTCATAAGTGGTGTCACTATTTCTAGTAGAATGGCTGTAACAGTCAAAAAAACATTTGTGGAGCCAAGGGAGTTCGAACTTAAGACCTCTTACATAATACTTGAAGCTAACAACCACTAAGCTATTAAGATGTTTTGTTACAAGTAGTGTCACTTTTAATGCTTTTATCTTGTATTTCTGTTTTACTTATTATTTTTATATATATAAATAGTAAAAAATTTCGACGAAGCGGTGTCCCGTGATACCGCTTGCCACCATGTAAATCCGCCCATGTTGTCACTGCTCACTTGGCAGAAGTTTTATCCAAGAACTTTGCTCTCTTTTTTTCTTCCTTTTTCTTGTTCTATTTACTTGTATATTTTTGTGGAAATTGTTTTTCTCTTCCTCTATCTGAACATAGTTTGTCCTAGGGGTATTGATAAACCGTACCAACCCGATAATTCAAGTTAAATTAAGAGAAAAAACCTGATTATGGTTTAGTTTGGTTTGGTATTGGAAAAAAAAAATCCGACCATAATTGGTTTGGTTTGATTTTAACTAAAGTAAGTCAAATCGAAACCAAGCCAACCCGACATTACATATATAGCAATTTTAGATATATTTAATATATAATTATACTTATTGTGATGTGATATATAAATATTTCTAAAACTTTTTCATAATTTTATCTTTTAAGGTATTATTTCAAGGTTGGATTTAGAAGTTTTGAATGTTCCAATAAGTTTATAGCCATTAATATTAGTAACTTAAATAATGCTAATTAAAGCAACAACAACAACAACAACCCAGTGAAATCTCACTAGTCGGATCTGGGGAGGGTAGTATGTACGTAGACCTTACCCCTACCCGAAGGGGTAGAGAGGCTGTTTCCGAAAGACCCTTGGCTCAAAAAGACAAAGACAAAAAGAGACAATATCAGTATTATTACAGAAACCATAAGAAAACATAAGAAAAACAGGAACAACATAAAATCCAGAAGAACACTGCAAAACAAAAGCGATAACTAGTAAATAGGTCAGGCACTAAAAAAGAAATAGTAAGACACGATATTGCTACCCGTTACCTAGGCAAAACCCTACAAGACTACTCTAGCAATAGAACGAATTAATGCAAGACCCAACTACCTCCTAATCTACAACCCTAATACTCGACCTCCACATCTTTCTATCAAGTGTCATGTCCTTGAAAATCTGAAGCCTCGCCATGTCCTGCCTGATCACCTCTCCCCAATACTTCTTAGGCCGCCTTCTACCTCTTCTCATGCCCTCCACAACTAGCCGCTCACACCTACTTACCGGAGCATCTGGGCTTCTCCTCTGTACATGCTCGAACCATCTGAACCTCGCTTCCCGCATCTTGTCATCAATAGAAGCCACGAGCACCTTCTCCCGAATATTACCATTCCTAAACTTGTCCATCTTAGTATGCCCGCACATCCACCTCAACATCCTCATTTCAGCTACTTTCATATTCTAGATATGTGAGTTCTTAACATGCCAACACTAAGCTCCGTACATCATGACCGGTCCAACTACCGCTTTATAAAGCTTACCTTTGACTATCGGTGGCACTCGCTTGTCACACAGGACTCCAGATGCTAACAAAAGACATTCAATTCAATACTACGAACGACAATGTATAGAATACCTATTTTTTTTATTTTGCAATAATGTAGATAAAATGCATGAGTCTTTGTTTGGTCGAAGTTTAGGGTTGGGTGTTCGAGTCTTCATTTGGTATAGTTTTTCAAGCTCAGTTATTGCGTATATTCTGAGATTCTTGACCTGTGTTGGTATATGAATTTGCTGGTTGTTGTTGTCCATTTGCGCTGGGTTTCCTGCTTGTTTCTTTACATTTATTCAGCTATTTGAAACTTTGTTACTACTGATTGAGTTTTGATTTTCCGGCAAAGTTCGTTCTTCTCAAGATTTATTGGTTTTCCGGTGAGCTTTCCGACAGTAAAATTATCTTACTATTTTAATTTTGCTGTATTTTCAGTGTTCCCAGCATGTGAATTGATTTATTGCTGAGAAGAGTAGGACAACTTTTAATCTGGAAATTATTGTTTTGAATGTTTCTATGTGATACCTCTTTAACTGATGCTTTCACTTAGTTGAACCCGATTTAGCACCTGATTGAGAAATGATAATTTTAGTATTGTTAGTGTAAAAAAAACCCAATTATCACAAGTTCACAAATGCTAAAGTTTCCTGCATTTCAATTGAAAAATGTTAATTTTCGTTCTGGGTTTTGTTTTCTTTAGCTGTTAAAGTAAA
>MDKF010229171.1:0-23222 GCA_026770625.1 Nicotiana glauca
CAAAAGATGTGTGGAGACAAACTTAGTGCTAAACTGGGAGAAGTGCCATTTTATGGTACAAGAAGGGATAGTTCTAGGACATCGAGTGTCCAGAAAAGGAATTGAGGTCGACCATGCTAAGGTTGACGTGATTGAGAAGCTACCACCGACCACTTCAGTCAAGGCGGTGAGAAGCATTCTTGGGCACGTCGGGTTCTACCGGCGTTTCATAAAATATTTTTCCAAAATTGTTAACCCATTATGCAAACTCCTTGTAAAAGATCAGTCCTTTGAAGCTTCTAATGATTGCAGGTTGGCATTTGACGAACTAAAAAAGAGGTTGGTAACTGCACCCATCATTGTTGCACCCGACTGGGAGCAACCATTTGAGCTCATGTGCTACGCAAGCGATTATGCTATAGGAGCGGTCTTGGGGCAGCGAAAAGATAAGCAAATACATCCAATTTATTACGCAAGCAGAACGTTAAGCGGTGCGCAGCTCAACTACACTGTGACGGAGAAGGAGATTTTAGCGGTGGTGTTTGCTTTTGACAAGTTCCGATCATATCTGATTGGTTCCAAGGTAATTGTATACACTTACCATGCAACTCTTAGGTACCTAATTGAGAAGAAGGAGTCTAAGCCGCGCCTAATCCGTTGGGTGCTGCTATTGCAAGAATTCGACCTCGAAATTCGTGACCGTAAGGGCAGAGAAAATCAAGTCGCTGATCATCAATCACGACTTGAAGGATCTGAAAAATCAGTCGAGGTCGAAGAGATTCTAGAAACCTTTCCAGATGAGCAGCTGCTCGCACCTACTCTGGAATATGCGCCATGGTATGCAGATTTTGCAAACTACCTGGCCTGCGGTATAGTTCCATATTACCTTTCATCTGTCTAAAATAAAAAGTTCTTTCGTGATTGCCGCATGTATTGTTGGGACGAGCCTCATCTGTTTAGAATATGTGTTGATAATATTATTCGGAGGTGTGTCCCCGAGATAGAACAATTTTCAATTTTGCAGGCTTGTCACGCATCAGCATACAGAGGACATTTTGGAGTGGTCAGGACAGTTGCGAAAGTGCTATAGGCCGGATTCTTTTGGCCAACTATGTTTAGAGATGCACACCTCTAGATCAAGGGCTGCAATGAATGCCAGTGGACGGGAAACATTTCTCGTTGCCATGAGATGACAATGAACCCGATTCAAGAGGTAGAGGTGTTTGATGTTTGGGGGATTGACTTTATGGGTCCGTTTGTCAACTCATTTGGCAATAAGTACATCCTTGTTACTGTAGACTACGTGTCTAAATGGGTAAAGGCTATAGCGTTGCCCACTAATGATGCAAGAGTGGTGGTAGGATTTCTGAAAAAGAAAATATTCTCAAGGTTTGGGAGACCAAGAGCGATCATCAGTGATAGGGGCACTCACTTCTGCAATAGAGCCTTCGAGAAGCTACTTGCAAAATATGACGTACGCCACAAGGTGGCCACCCCTTACCATCCGCAAACCAGTGGGCAGGTTGAAATATCCAACAGGGAGATAAAAAGTATATTAACCAAGAAGGTGAATGCCACATGAACTGATTGGGCAAAGAAGCTTGATGATGCACTTTGGGCCTATAGAACTGCGTTCAAAACACCAATAGGTATGTCACCATACAAGTTGGTATTTGGGAAGGCATGTCATCTGCCTCTAGAGCTAGAACATCGATCTTGGTGGGCACTAAAGCAATTGAACATGGATCCTGACGCAGCTGGACAAAATCGACTGACAGAGTTGCATGAGCTGGAAGAATTTAGATATCAAGCCTTTGAAAGCATGAGGCTATACAAGGAAAGAATGAAGAAGATGTATGATAAACACATTATGGACAGAGACTTGAAACCCGGTGATAAGGTATTACTATAAAATTCAAGATTGAGATTGTTTCCGGGTAAGTTAAAGTCCCGATGGTCAGGACCATTTAGAGTGGTATAAATATTCGCAAGTAGAGCTGTTGAGATCGAGTCAGACGATGGGACAAACAAGTTCTCAGTAAATGGGCAAGGTTGAAACATTACCTTGGAATAGCTGAAGAAAAAAGGGATACAATGATGATCAATTTGAAAGAACCCAGTATGCAAATGAGGAATGATGGCGCAACTACTTGCGTCGTGCTGCGACGTTAAATCAGGCGCTGTGTGGGACGCAACCCACGAATGTGTTGTAAGTGTAGTATGTGACGTCATGTTTAGAAAAAAAAAAGTTGAGCGATTAATTACGCTCGTGCTGTTTCGTGCCGCGAAATTAAATTAGGTGCTTCATGGGAGGCAACCCACGATAGTATAATTTCTAACATATTGTATATATGTAGGATAGTGCGGAGGACTTTTCATCATGAGCCTAGGCATAACATGGGTAAGGTAGGCATTAAAAAGGGTAAAAATAGTGCCTAAGGGGCAAAACAATGAAAAGAACCCCGAAATTGGCATCCAGGAACAGGCTCACCGTGGTAGCGGCGTAACCGCAGTAGGACCGCGGTCAGAGATCCTCTCTGAAGATGGTTCACCGCGGTCGCGGCGTAACCGCGGTAGGACCGTGGTCAGAGATCCTCTCTAAAGATGGTTCACCGCGGTCGCGGCGTAACCACGCTAGGTCAGAGCGGGCCTAGGTAAGATCTAGAGAATTTTTTTTTAATAATTTTTTTCCTCTCTTTTCCTCATTTAATTAACCTAACCTAACCCCACCCTCCCCATAACAACCACTCACTCTCTCCTCTTCTCTCCACTTCTCTCATCTTCTCTCATTTTTCTTCTTTCTTCTTCTTCCCAAAACCTAAAACCCCTATTTTTATTCCTTCTTCTTATTCCTTTCCTCCAACCAAATCTACCAACCCACTGACGCCCTTGCCCAAACTGCCCCCTACCTCTCCACAACCCCTCCCCCCAAAACTGCCCCCTACCTCTCCAAAACCCCCCAAATCTGTCCCCATGACTCTGCTGTAATTTTCAAGTAAGTTGTTCTACTTTTTCTTTTGTTTTGTGTACTTTGCATTATGTAGTAGTTACTGTGTAGAATTCTTGATTTTGGTTGCAATGGGGTCTTAGACTCCAAGTTTGGTGTTGTAGATGGTGTTTGGGGTTGATTTGTGTAGAAGTGGGGGTGAGTTCCTTGTTGGCAATTTTTGTGTAGGGTGAAGTACAGCATGTGGGTGGGTGGTGGTAGCACTTAATAGTTATTAATTTGTGGAAGCTTGCATGGGGTCTTATAAGGCGGAATTGTAGCATTGATAGTGGTGTGGGGGCAATAGTGGATGTTGTCAACTTTGGCACCTTACTAGATGGTTATACTGGCCATGCTTGACAACAGGGAACTGTTTGGTGCCAGCGGGTGGCGAAGTCTGAGTACCCATCCGAATGGCATATGTTAGGCTGCACCTGATCATTATACTGAATTGATTGCAGGCACTATAGCCCGAAATATGCGTAGGAACACGGAAAGCACTTCCGAATTGCCGATGTATAATGCCACCCGGTTCGCGTCACATGAGGCAGAGGACAGGTTTTATGCTAAAGCTACAAAAAACTTTGTCCATGAGATTGCTATTGACAGGGCTACCCTCTGTGTAGAAAAATCGGACATGTACAAGGAAATCAGACGGAGGGGGATGGAGTTATTGTTAGAGGAACCTGAAACGGCTAACCCAATGATGGTCCGGGAGTTCTATGCGAACTGATCGGAACATATGTGCCATTCTGTGGTTGTGTGGGGAAAAGTGGTAGATACCTCATTACCGAAAATTCGCCAGGTCTTGCAGTTGCCTCCGTTCAGTGGTGAAACTGATTATTACCACAACTACCCAGGGGTCGATTGGGACACTCTGATTGAGACAATATGCTCAGGGGGCGGCCAGTTTGGATACAGGAGTACATGACCCTTCATTTCAAGTCATTCACATGGGAGGCTAAGTGCTGGTTCACCATTATTTGCAGCAGGTTATTTCCCACGGGCAACACGTCAGATGTGAACAGCTTGCGGGATCTATTGGTTTGGTGCTTCGTAACTAAGAAGGACGTTGATGTAGCGAAACTCATTGGAGATGAAATATTCCTCCGGTCACCTCTGATGACTAAGAGGTTTTACTTCCCCTCATTTGTGACGAGGTTATGTCTGCTGGCTGATGTCCCCGCCAGTCCTACAGATGAAACTTTGCCTACAAAAACAGCATTAAGAGCTGCGAAGATCAAAGTGGGCAGAGATGCACCCATACCCATTGAGCTTGACGACGATGATGACGCCCCAGCACCCATGGCACCACCCAGGAGATCTTATGATGCAGCCGGATCCTCTCGGCAACCCCAAACTGGGGAGGAGTTCTCTAGATCACACTCCAGCCGACCCAGGTTGCCTTCTTTGGAGGAAGAGGTGGAAGAACTTCGCATATCGGTAGATAGATTGCATGTACGTTTGGATGCCATGTCTAGACGACAGGCCAAGTCTGAGAGCCGAATGATGGCTTGGTTCCGTGCTATAGGGAGGGCTTGTAAATTGGACCCCAACACCATCTCCGACTCCGAGTGATAACCAGGGAAGTTTTCTTACCCTTCTGTACTTTATTTGTTTTATGACATGGGGACATGCCATATTCTTTTTGTGGGGGGTGGGAGACTTGATTTAGTATTGTGTATTGTTAGTGTATATATGCATTAAGTATGTTGTAGTTTTGTGCCTCTGTTTTTGTTTGTACTTATCTTAGACGTCACCGACTTGGCCCAACGACAGACACTTGTCACAGGTTTCTTGAGGGCTAAGGTCAGATATAAAAAACAAAAAAATCTAGAAAAGGTAGGAGACTCTTCCTGATGACGGACCACTTAGACAGTATTCTTGAGGGAAGTAGTCTAATAAAAAAAAAGCCAAAAATATTTCTCTTTTTTATTTTCTTTTTAGGTAGTGTAGTAATTCCTCCTTGGTTTTTCTTTTGACCACAATTTTTTTCCAAGGGCTTTTCTTGAACGGGGTTAGGTAGATTTTTCTTTACTATTTTTTAGGGCCCTTAGGACTCTCTTGGGCTAAGATAGGTGAGGTCAAGAATGCATCCCGTGGTGTACATACCTGCAAATACTTAAAACGAACTTGAGGGTGCGACGTCTAGGCTCACGTGTAGACTCTTAATCTTATGCCTTAATTTTGCATACCTTGTCTTACTTGAACGCTCACGTGAATGTGTTGACAAACTAATTCGGAATGAGTTACATGCCAAGTGTGTGTGAGGTAATACATGTATTCTATGCTTGCATGCGATACCTAGAACTTGCCATGTGTGTGTGCAAAGCGAAATAGAAGTTGTTTGGTCTTAGAGATGATTTAGGCATTTCTTTGTGTAGCCTATATAATTATGAATCCACCTGTACATATTACCATAGTTAACCTCTTTGAGCTTATAATTCCTTTTTCTTTGGCAACCACATTACAAGCCTTACCCATTTGTTTGAATTAACCATCTATTTGAACCTTTTCACCTCTCATGAGCACTTGAATTGTTATGAACTTGGTAAAAGTTAAAGTGTGTGGTGGTTGATTTGGCTTTTGAGTGGAACTAATTGAATGAGAAGAAAGGTGCACTGTTTTGAAAAAGGAAGAGCCACTTGAATTGAAAAATATATATAGTTGGATTGTTGTGGAAAAAAAATTTCTTGATTAGTGGTGGCTCTTGACATAAGTGTGCTTAAAAAAGAATGGGGTAATTTACATTGATGTGAAGGTGGAATTTTGGTTTGACATAAGTATGAGGTTTAAATGTTAAAATGTATGTATTAAAGTTCTTAGGGAGGTGTAGTCACTCTTATATTTAAATGTATCCTACCCGTCCCGTAGCCTACATTACAACTAAATGAATCCCTATTGATCTTAGACCGAACAACTCGATTAGTAGAGTATTACACTAAGGGAAAGCTTATGGTGTATCTGTGTGGCATGTGAATGTTCTTTGCTGAGAGTGAGTGAATTCGTTCTATCTACAATTCTTTGTTGTTTGATTTTATGTGTGTGGAAATTCTCTCAAAAATGTGATGTGAGGGCATTTAACTCAGGAAGAAAAAGCAAGTCTTTACCTATGTTTAGAGTACATAGAGTAAGCACGAGTATGGCATGGCATTAGAGTCTTCACCTGAGGTGTGGCTATTGCATTGCTTAGGTTGTTCTTTCATAATGGCGGGTGTGACATGAACAGGGTAATGCATCCAACGATTAAGCCTAGAAGTGTGGTTCAACTTGCTCAAGGACGAGCAAAGATTTAAGTGTGGGGTGTTGATAATAGGTAAATTTGACTATAATTAGGCCCTAAAGAACCACATTTTTGTATAGCTTTTACGGTAAAAAGTGATAATCAAATGCTCTGATTAGTGTTTTTCATGCTTTGCAGGCTATATCCAATAAAAGAAGTTTGTAGAGTACTTTTGGGATCAATTACGGAGAAAAGGAGGCCAATCATACAATATCCAAAAAGTGCACCAAGCGAAGGGACAAAGCCAGAACTGAAGCTGGTCTACCGTTGTTCGGGCGTAACGGCGGTAGGACCGCGACAGAACACTGCTACAGATTCTGAAGGCCATTCTGGCCGTGGTCCTGGCGTAACCGCGGTAGGACCGCGGCAGGACGCCAAAAGTTCAGGGACCAAAGTATCAATTCGGGGAAACTTGGTGTAAAACCCTTATAAGATGTAGAAAATCGCCCACAATAGAGGAGGCTTAGTTTTGAGATTACTTTTGGAAGAAGAACAAGTGTGAGAGATCACCCAAAACATCATAGTTTTCTATTCTCTTCTATTTTTATTGCAATTCTTTCATTATGAATAATCTATTGGTTTTATCTTCCATTGTCATGAGTAGCTAGATACTTTAACCTAAGGTTTTGGTGAAAACCGTTGGGGATGACTTGGTTGTTATATTAATATATTTGGAATTGGTTGTTAATCTCTATGTGTTCATCTATATTTTCATTGTGGTTAGTTGAAAGGGCCCTCAATTATCCGTTCCTATTTAGTATGTATCTGCTTGAGGGAGAGTGCATATTTAGGTAATTGTATGAACAACATCACTCCTGGAGTATAAATGACAGTCATAACCGAGGGTTTAGGGGTTAGATTAGAGATAATGACACCTCGGGTGCGATCTAAGTGAACTATTTTGTGAATCTAGCTAGCGTAACTTGAGAAAGTGCGTCTAGTAAATTATCATAATTGCTTGAGAAGGATTTATGATAGCTACAACATTCATGATTGACAGAGACAACTAAGTCTGAGTTATAATACATATTCAACCAAGGAAATCAACAACGGGGGAAACCATTACCTTAGATCTTATTTCAATTATATAAAAGCAAGCTTAGTTAACTTCCAGCTTTATTTACTTTCAGTTTAGTTGTTAGATATATCATCAATTATGAAGTACAAAGTTTGGGAAAATTGACTGTGTGAATCTAGTAAATCTGACAAGAGTAATTGATAAGTTAATTCTCTGTGGTTCGACTCTGGGCAAAAATACCCAGACTATATTTGCAATGCCCGCATAGTCTTTTGCGAGACCCAGTTAAGAGTGATAAGCAAACATGCTCATGTCGACTAGAATCTTGTTCCAATACTTCATAACACTGAATTAATGTATGAAACATGCGAAACTCATTACTACTCATTCGATCAACAAGCCACCTCAAACGACACTTGGGAAAATACATTGCAATCCAAACCCAACAAGCACAACTCTAATGTGATTGAATATGAAAAGAGGAACATATGGGAGGACCGTCAATCAAGCCAAACATGCTCAACTCCCCACCGATACCCTACTGTGGATCCAATCCACAAGGAAGAAGCAAGACACACGCAATAACTACAACAACTCACACCTTTATATGACCTTTGTGTGGCACATAGCCCAACACAAACACACCTATCCATCAAGATCACGATGTCCTCATCCTTAACTCATAACAACAAGTAAAATAAATGTCTCATCAATTAAGACACTCTACCAACTAACCCTGTAGAACCAAAAGCACAACACGAAACAAACTTCTCATACCTATAGAACACCCAAACCACAAGTTGAGCCAAACCATCCGGAGGTCAATCAAATCCTACCGTATTTAACAAGCAGAAGGTCCACCCAAGTCTCATGACCTACAATAGCAACCAAACCAGAACGATAGACATGGAATACCACAATAACATTCTCAACTGGCGTGTAAACATGAAAAAAGTACAAGAATAATAAAATACAACCATATTTGAAGCAAGGTAGGATTAATCCTACCAAAAAAATAGGACCGGATCAAAGTAACACAAATGCATCTCTTTACTCAATATAAACCATACCTATAAGAACGTCGTCTCGTGCATCGGCCTCTGCCCAACCGGAAAGAGCGTAACAATGAGCATGACCTCCCCCTCTTGGGCGGCCTCTACCTGCTTGACCTCCACCCCTAGCCGGCGATGTAGGTATAGCAGCAATTGGAGCACAACTCATAGCCTGAGTATCCCGCAATGGCACATCTATCTGGAGTCTAGGATAATCTCTTACCATTTGGCTGGTAACTCCACACTCAAAGCAACCTCTCTGCTGACGTGGTTGTGGAAGCTAACCAGTCTGGGATACTATGTTATTATTTCATTAAAACATCCATATAAAAATACATATATTTTCTCAACTTCTAATTTTCCTAATCTCATATAAAGAGTACAAATTTTCATACGCTTAATTCTTAAAATGGTAAAAAAATAACCTTCTTTTCTTGTGAGAAAATAATTTCTATCTTTACAATAACAAAAATCTCATAAAGTTTCTCATATTATGTGTATAATTTAAAGTATATTCGAAAATAGTAATATTAATAACTATATAAAATCATATTTTTCAAACTTATTTTTACAAAAATATTTCACTCAAAATACTATATCAAATGTATATAATGATATCAAGGTTGTTAAACTTACAGGGACTTACAATAACATTGTCAAAAATCCTTTATAACTTCATGAATGGTCTTAATCCCTTCAAGCTTATATGGATTACTACGACTTATCCTAATTTTAATGTACGGGATGTAACACTTGATTCCATTCTTCACTGCTAGAATTTTCTTGAAAGTGGAGTGATAATGTTTCTGTCATGACCCTAAAACTGACTCGCTCATAATGGTGCCTATCATGAAACTAGGTCAGCCGACACAAACTCAAAACCAACCAGAAAACCATAAGAAGTCATTTTAAGCAATTAATTAACTAAAATCCCATAATATAAGTTTAAATAAGCAGTGCAGAAATATTACACAAGCCTGACATCGGGGTGTCACCAATCATGAGCAACTACAAACTCGTCTAAAAATAAGAAAGACTACATAGTCCTAATTAAAATACTAAGACAATCTGAGAAAGATAAGAAGGAGAAGTGCAAGGCTGCGAATGCCAAGCAGCCACCAAGCCAACTCCGGAGACCTGATGGAAGACTGATCAACACTCACTATTGCATCCCGAGACTCTTGGATCTCCACACAAGGTGTAGGGAGTAATGTGAGTACTCCAACTCAGTAAGTAATAAAAGTAAAAGCAGCTAAGAAGTAAGAAAATAGGAAATTCCACGTCATAGCACTATAGCAAAATAGTATATGTCTAGAACAATACAGTAAATCAATTAACTCGTAAAAACAACTTAGTTCCATAAAACCTTTTTAAAACATCTTTCAATTGTTTCGAAAAGTGGTAAAATAGTGAGTAAAATGATAGAAATGCAAACAACCCCTCGGAAAAAACATGTACCATAAACCGCCCATCGGGACAAATATCAACAGAACCAGCCCCTTGGGCTACCTCACAGTCACTCGTAATACGCCACTCTGGCAACAATATAGATCAACAACAGCCCCTCAGGCTACATCACATCACTCACACTGGGTACCCGCGCTCACTAGGGGTTGTTCAGACTCCGGAGGGGCTCCTACAGCCCAAGCGCTATCACAAGCCATCTCGTGGCAAAATAAATCAGGCCATCAGCCTCTCATATATCACAAATAAGTACAACATGCTGCGGCACGCAGCTCGATCCCATAATATATTCACAATACGGGCCATCGACCTCACTCAGTAAAAAACCTCTCAAGCCATTCGGGAAAAAGTAAAACATGATGCTCAGCTCAAAATATCATTTAAAGTATCAAAATAGAGTAAATACGGCTGAGTTATTGATTCAGTAAAACAGAGCATGACTGAGTACATATATTAAGGCAAAACAGTGAGGAATAATAGTAAAACAAATGCCATAAGGGTCCAAAAAATTTGGCACGAGGCCAAAATAAGGCATTCAACCCAAAATATAGCAATACTTTCCAAAACACAATGATATCAAATAGTTTTCAATCAAATGTGCGACATAACAATCATACGGGACAGACCAAGTCACAATTCCCAGTGGTGCATGACCAGACGCTCGTCATCTAGCATGTGAGTCACCTCAAAGTAGCACAACGATGTAAAATCTGGGGTTTCATACCCTCTGAACAACGTTTACAATCATTACTTACCTCAATCCGGTCCAAACTCTAGCCCGCGATGCCTTTGCCTCTCGGCTGGGCCTCCGAATGCTCCAAATCTAACCAAAATCAGTATCATACCATTAATACGCGCTAAAGGAACAAAGCCCAATCGAAAATAATCAAATTAGCTCAAAAATCCCGAAATTGTCCAAACCCGACCGCTGGGCCCACATCTCGAAATTCGATAAAAATCACATGACAAGAACCTTTATCCTCCCACGAGTCCATACATACCAAGAACATCAAAACCGGACCTCAAATCCTCAATGTTTAGATCTGTTAGTTCTTCATTTCAACCAACTGCTGCAAATCTGAAAATTTTCACGAAAGTTACTGTAGCAGCGTCCCAGATTTGTGTTTCTGCTTCATCTTCTTTAATGAAGTCGTGTTGAGGCAGCCATGAATGGAGTGTCCTCTCCCCAGCCTTTGGCTGTGGGAGAGATGATCCAAAACATCAACGAAACAGCTCCTAATTACAATCCAAAGCCTTCTTATGCTTCGCAACTTCAAACCAAGCAAGCTGCCACAATTTCGAACAAGGTTAGCTTACTGCATGTCTCGTTTAAACATGAGGAACCAACCGTAGAATTCACCATGGATGAGGTTAAAGAGTTTACAATAGAAGAAGGACTACATCAAGTAGTTGTGATGAAGTTTTCATATGGAAAACCAGATCTTCAAGAATTTCGTAAAATCTTCTCGTCGCAATTCGATGTTCACGTGATATTATATAAAGGTGAACAATAAAATCACTTAAAATTTTCAGCACAAGATTCTTTGGAAGAAATTTTTGAAACGAAGCTACCTCTTAAATTCAATCTTTGATTTTTAAACACGAAAAAATCTTGATTGTTACTTTTTTCTGCTTTGTTACTGCGTGTTAGAATATCTATATACAATGAGGATTTTGCATTGCATAACAACTTAGTCCAATAATTGGCAGAAAATGGCCTATCTTTTAGCATTTGGCACACGTAGCCTAAATTTAAAATTTAATGACATTCTCTCTTCTAATGGCCCAACCACCACCCCAAAAATAGGCTTTTATTTCTTTTTCGTTAGAATTCAAAGATCTTTCAAGATTTTCTCCCACTCTACAATCTTTTTCTAGGTTTTTAAATTATTTCCCACAAGCATTAAAAATGTTAAAAATTATAAATATAGTTTGTATATCATAGTGTATATCCAAGTGTATAACACAAATAAATTTTATTTTTTGTATATCATGTTGTATAATATGTATACCAATATATATATATCACAACTTTATTTTTCTTCTTTGTGTATATCAAAAATTTATTTTCCTTCGATAGTTGTCTATAGTTTGTATGTCATAATGTATATCCAAGTGTATAACACAAATAAATTTTATTTTTTGTATATCATACTGTATAACATGTATACCAATATATATATCACAACTTTATTTTTCTTCTTTGTGTATATCAAAAATTTATTTTCCTTTGATAGTTGTTTATAATTTATTATTACCTTTATATACAAGTGTATAACACAAAACTAATTATATTATTTGTATATCACATTGTATAATACATAATAAAACGTGTATAGCAAAATACATATCACAAATTTATTATCCTTCTTATTCTCCATCTCGGCCTTCGATTTTCTCTATGAAAAAATCCTTTATTTCACTCTACACCACAGACGACGAACTGTTCATATACATTCTGGTTTTCTAGCAAACTATATCTCTATATAAATTTCGAGAGCATTAATGAGTGGTGGAAGAGTAGAAGTGGCAGTACTATTAATCACAATATTGTGTCGTTCGTAACCAGAGCCCAGAGTCAATGTGTATACCGTTGTGGTCGACAAATATGTTGGAGACAAAGGTCCATAAAAGAGGTTATCATTAATATAATCCACCATTTTAATCTCATTTGGAATAGGCAAGGAGGGAGGGAGGAAAGGGGAAGGCAGAGAACAAGAAAGGGGAGGGGACCAACAAACAATAGAGGGAGGGCAGCAAACGGTTAGGAGCATAAATAATAAAATAGGGTAGTTTTTAGAATTGGCTATATAATGCCAATTATTTGGGGCTACCTTTGCCAAAATCTAATATAAGGCTAAAAAATTGTCAATTCCTCTTATGTGTTATCATCGGGTGTCATTTTTATTGGACTGTATTCGTTTCGGACTTGATGAAAGTTTTGGGATGATTTGCACGACTAGGATAGTTCGCATCGCTATTTAACTGTTGTCCCCCACTGTAGCGATTTGTGCGGAAATGACACTTTTAAGTTTAATAAAATAAATTTAGTGTCAAAGACTGTCCAACCTAAAACAGAATAAACTATAAGCTCTACCAAATTTCTGGATTTTATTGAGAAATGAAATATTATCAAGCACCCTTCACTATTTAGGATAATATTTGTGATTCTATTTTTTTCTTAATATTTGGAATAATTTCAAAGATTGACGAATGTGAACATTCAATGCTTTTGAACCATGATTAATTACTAAGAAGATAGTCACTGGTCTCAATGAGAGGTGATTTTGCATGTCCCTAAACTTTGCAAAATGTTTTAAACTTGTTCTTGGCTAATAGTTGGGATCATATTTATCCTTATTGTTATAAAAACGGTATTGATTGCCTTTATTGACTAAGGGTAAAAAATTTCAATACATGAACCTTTTCGCAAGAAAAAAATAGTAAAAACTCCCCTTTAGCTATGTGAAATGGATGGGATTTGTCCTTGAACTTTGCAAATTAATCCAGATTTGACCATCATTCATTATCCCTCATTCCTCTAAATCGATCACCGCCATAATAATTGATTATCTCCACTTTGACATTGTCATTGGTTGCCCCCCACCATGTGCAACTTTGACATTGTCATTGGTGAAGTGTGAAAGAAATTTTTATGGTAATGTTTCGATGAAGATAAGAATTGAATTGGCAGTACAATTGATCATCATTTGAGTTTGTCGGACAAAAATTTAGGAATTAGAGGTTCTGAGTGTTGAAGAAGATGGTGTCCCCACATCGAAAGAGTGACTTTGTTCTTCAAAGTCCAGAGGCGTATCTGAATCATTTCGTATAATTCAAGGGCATATTAACTCTCTCGCTTTGCAAAAAAGGCCTTCATGTTGGAATGTTTTTGCCGTTAGTGAAACAAATTTAATTTTTTTTATAACAACCAGGGCAAATCTGACCCAACTATTAATGAAGGGTAAATTTTAGACTATTTCAAAAATTCGGGGCCAAATGCGATCATTTTTCTCTATTTTAAAAAAAAAAAGAGATTCGTAGCAGTAGGCTTTTTACACGCTAAAAGACGAAATTATCGAGTGTCGCATTTAACACAAGTGACCAACTGACCATCAGCCATTTACTCCTCTCCGTGACTAATTTGTTTTTTTATTTTGGTCCAAAATAAGTGTCTATTTATATAATCAAGAAAAAATTCAATTTGTTTTTATAAAATTACTCTTATATACATATCCCTAAAAAAATTCTTACTCCCCACATTAAATATTTAATTAAGGGTTGTTTAGTCATACTATGTATTTTTGTATAAAATTTAATATTTTCTTAATGGGGTACCTAAAGCAAATTGGTCACTTATTGTGGACCGGAGGGAGCATGTGACAGCGCTATTACAAGATCAATTGAAAATCACAAATCGGTCAATAATATAAATCTGTGTTCGTGTGTATAATGTACTCCAAAATCTTGAATCCTTCCCTGGGACGAAGTTCTACAATCCTCGTTTGGGCAATTGGGCCCCTTCTAGTATTGCATATTGAAGCTAGTTTTCAATAACAATTGTCAAAAACACATTAAGAAGAAGAAAAACGACAGATTCCCCCCTGGCCCAAAAACCTAATAAGGAGGGTAAAAGCGTATTTTCAAAAAGGGATACTCTAAATCTTTTGCTTCTCTGTTTTCTTTGTTCAATTAGCTTCTGCTACTAGAATAATAAGGTAACGTAAAAAGGAATAAACTGGGCGAGTATCATATTCTTTATTTCTGGTATTTTACATTTGTTAGTTAGCTATTTAATGAAACATAGGTTCTCTTCACAATCTACTAGAGACCCTGAAATGCCTGATTCTGGTTCCTATCAAAGGCAATTACAACAGCTTTTTAATCTACATGATTCAGGTTTAGATCAGTCCTTTATTGATTCACTCCCTGTGTTTTTATATAAAGATATAATGGGTTTAAAAGAACCATTTGATTGTGCTGTTTGTCTTTGTGAATTCTCAGAACAAGATAAGCTAAGGCTGCTTCCTTTATGTAGTCATGCTTTTCATATAAGTTGTATAGACACATGGCTTTTGTCAAATTCTACTTGTCCACTTTGTAGAGGGAGTCTTTTTACACCTGGTTTTTGTATTGAAAATCCAATCTTTTACTTTGATGATTCAACAAGAGATGAAAATGGAAGTGTTGTTGGTGTTGGTGTTTCCCCTGGTCCAAAATTACATGAGGATATTGATAGTAAGATCAGTTCAAGAAGGGTGTTTTTAGCTGATGCACTGGCGAAGAAAGCAGCCAAGGAAGATTTTTTGAACAAAAAAATAGTACTAGCAGTTCTTCTTGTGTTTGCCAATGATATATTTTGGACAGACACCCTAGGAACTGAACTACCTAGGACTTTTTTTGGGTTGTAATATAAATACAATTATGCAAAACTTTGCATCCACGGGGGCCTTAAAGTACCCCAGTAACTCTCAAGGCAGTGTAACTCCTTCTTTTATCTAGTTAATATTATCCCGTTGACCAAAAAAAAAGGTAAGCAAAAATAAAAAAATTACTCTATGAATGACAAAGCATGTTTGGACAAGCTTATCAACTTATTTTGAAAATTACTTTTCAACAACAAAATACTTTTCCAAAAAAATATTTTTGGTGAGAAGCAGTTTGTATTTGGCTAAATAATTTGAAAAATACTTTTGAGCAGCAATTAGTGTTGTAATATAAATACAATTATGCAAAACTTTGCATCCATGGGGGCCTTAAAGTACCCCAGTAACTCTCAAGGCAGTGTAACTCCTTCTTTTATCTAGTTAATATATTATACCATTGACCAAAAAAAAAGGTAAGCAAAAATGAAAAAATTACTCTATGAATGACAAAGCATGTTTGGACAAGCTTATCAACTTATTTTGAAAATTACTTTTCAACAACAAGGTACTTTTCCAAAAAAGTATTTTTGGTGAGAAGCAGTTTGTGTTTGGCTAAATAATTTGAAAAATACTTTTGAGCAGCAATTAGTGTTTGGTCAAGCTTTCAAAAAGTGCTTCTAAATGTATTTTTCTCAAAAATGTTTTTCAAAAAAGTGCTATTGGAAATAAATTACTTTTTCCTGCTTCTCAAAATTTGCTTCTGCTTCTACTCAAAAGCACTTTCTAAAAGCTTGGCAAATACCTTAACTTTGAAAAAGAAAAAACACTTTTGGCCAAAAAGAAGCTGGACCATACAGGCAATTAAAATGATTTTTGCCAAACAAATGATTTAGAATCATCACAGAAGATGCAAGCTCAGGAGGGGAAATTAATGGGCTAATCATGAACCAATCCTTCTATGCCAACTCCCCTTCCCAAGTGAAAGAAAGAATTTAAAAAAAAAATACAATTAATTACCTATGGTACTGCTGCTTGGAAAATAAAGTTTATGAGAACTTCTTGTGACTTGTTTGTAAAACTAGCTTCAATAAGTGTTGCCTGAGGGTTTCCAGGCTGCTTTGAGAAGTTGAACGTTAATTTTAACAAGCTGCTATCAAATGCAACTATTGATGGATATGCTGGACCATTGCCCTCTGTAACTGAGAAAAGTAAAAAAGTGTCAACTTTGAAGAAGCATTAGACTGCACCCAAGTTTAAAGCATAGAATAGAGACCATACCAGGAATTGATGGACTGGAAGGGAACCCATTCAATAAATCCAACATAGGAGAACTTCCAGCTGTAGACAAGACTTGCACTGAAGGAGCCGAAGGTGAAGACAATCTATCTAATAGATCCACCGGACTTCTAATGTCAACATTGGAGGGCGACACCTGAGTTGTAGATGGGCTGCTATTAGCAGGAGGTGTTCCAATTGACAGAAGATCCAGTAAAACATCGGTGCCACTCTTTTGAGCGTGATTTGTACCTGAAATTCAAAGAGCAGAAAGAGAATAATTTCATGCTCGTGCAAATCCATTCACCTTTCGTTCTCCCCTTTTCTTTCCCTTTTTACTGGTGAATAATTTCATACACCTTTCCATTTACTAGCAAAATTTTTTTCTCACACAAATCGACTTAATAAACATTAACATTCAGTGATCCAAATTATTGTGCTTCTGTTCTACAAGTTACTAGCAAAGATTTTCCACGACACAGTTTGACTTCGTAAACAGTAATTCCAAGTGCTTGTTACTGTTATATGTTCATTAAACATTTACATATACGCCCTTAGGACATTACATAAAAATCACTAGTACATGAGGAAGGACCAAAGCTCTTTTTTTCTAGTTCCCAAGGACAAATATTTTTCTAGTTCCCACAAGTCCAAGCAATCAATTTATAAGAAACATTAAGGGGTTGCTTGGTTGGAAGGATACAAAAAATTAATACCAACATAAAATCCTCCATAAGATAATATTAGGTTTGGTTAAAAGGATAAGAACAATCTCCACATAACTTATGCAGAATGTGGAATAAGAATACGTTTATTAGCAATACGGGGATTAAATTCATTAAAGACAAAAATGTCCTTAAAGTAAGTAATCTTTGCATAACAATCCCTTCATTAATAATTACCAAATAACAACCCCCATAATATTAATCATTGCACAATAATCCCTTTATTATAGCTCCCGAGGGTTAAACCAATTGGCAAAGTTTGAGGGACTTGTGTCTTCGGTCACGTGTTTGAGCCCTGCGCCAAGTAGGGGTAGGAAGTTTGGGCATAACTGAAATCTGAATTTTTTGGATTTTCGGATTACGATTGGAATTCGAATTTTGGATTTTGGGATCCGAAAATCCGAACATTTAGCCCCTACCCAATGCTAAGTCCAATATCCTACTAATTCTCAAGCCCCAATGCTTCTATTTTGAGAATGAAAATAGAAGCATTGAGGCTTGAGAATTAGTATTATTGCTTGATAATTGTATTACCAGGAATTTCCTTGATAATTGAATTATTGTTTGCATAAATATTTTATTTGTATGATTGTGGTGGAAATGAGGAATTATTAAGGCAATTTAACATAGAATACTTTATTTGGATGTTCATTTTTGTAAGAAGAAGAAAATCAACTTATAGGCTTAAAACCGAAAATCTAAAATAATTAAACCGATTAATCCGAAAACGAACATAAAAACCGATCCAATCCGAACTTATTTGGATAGAACTTGGATTGTAATTTCTTGAACCGGAAAACTGAGAATCCAAACATAAATTTTCATATCCAATCTGAACTGCTAGAATGACCCCTAGCTCCAAGTGAACTATCTAAGGTATTTAAGTGGAGAAAAATAGAGGCGCATGCCCATCATCCCCGAGTTTCGAAGGCTGCGGATTTCTCGGTCATTAAAAAAGATAATAATAATTCCTTCATTGTTCACGCATAAACAATGCCCGCGCTATAATCCTCGCATAACTAACATGTGAACCCAACAACCCTAAGTAATTTCTCGGTCATTGAAAAAAAGATAATAATAATTCCTTCATTATTCACACATAAACAATGCCTGTATAATCTCCGCATAACTAACATGTCAACCAACAACCCTAAGTAAATGGTGAATCTATCACGAATCATGTGCAGTTTCCAACTCTAAAATGGTGAATCTATCACGAATCATGTGCAGTTTCCAACTCTAACTTGCCTACTTAATGAGGCACCAAGTATTTGCAAAAGAAGCCAAGGAGAGATAGCATTTGGATGTTAAACCACTACTAAGCCAGCCCAAGTGGACCAAAAAGCTAGCGGTTGGCAGCCACTTACCGGAGCACAACAAAGTAAATGAAAAAGGGATAAGTTCATGGCAATTGCAAAGTTCACCCATAAAACTAGCGGGCTTGACTTGCTAGAACTTGAGTCAACTAAATGATAACAACAGGATCTATCTGAAAAAAGCTAGTTAGTCCCTTGTTCCCGAAAGAACTCCTAGTTTCCTTTTAGGTCAATCCCAAATATTGTCCACTTCCCTTGAAATCAACTTTTAGTAAATTTTATGTTAATTATAATAAATAAATATTCAGTTTAGGCCCTCTTTTTCTTCACCCAACTTTTTCTTTATTCCGTTCTCCAAAAAAAGCCGATTTGTCACCCTCACATGCTCCTTCTTTTGAATTGTTTGACCACCTCATCTGAAAGCTTAAATTGTGTGAGTGGGAACTTCTATTTATTTATACTAGGTCTTCAAACACGCCCCCTCACGTGTAGACCCAACTCTTTTTATAGGACCAAGCACGTGGAAATTCTTTTTAACAATAAATGGTGGGGCGAATTGAATCCAAGATCTCCGCCTGCTCAAATAAAAAATATTAAATAATTTTATTTTCAATATTTCTCTTCATAGTCATGCTGATTCAGGTGGCTAAACAATGGTTTTTTTTTTTTTTTTTTAAAATGACGGTGGTGTCGGAACAGCTTCCTTAAACAATGGTTCTTTTTGTGGTAAGAATGGTCAAAGGATACACATTTAAATGCTATACAGGGGAAAGATGAGAATATGAGGAAAATCAGAATAACAAATCAGGCAAACATATTCATGCAATGGAACATAACAACACTAACCTGATTGTGAAGACACTGGCGCCAGATCAACACCAAGAAGATCCTGAAGAAAGTCTCCACCAGAAGAACTAGGTGCAGGGACATCATCTGAACTAAGATCAAGCAAGTCAACAAGAGGGGCAGCACTAGGCTTGGCAACTCCATTTGGAAGATTAACAGATACTCCTTGAGATGCTGATCCAGCTGCTGGCAAAGAGCCAGCCTTCCTTCCACTGTAGGTTGCTTCATCAAGAACTGGCATTCTTTCAACAAGTGAAGGCCTGAAAACATACATCCATGATCCAAAAACTCCTATGAGTGAGCTATAACAAAAGTAGAGGCATCGAACAACCTTTTAAATGAAATCAAACAAACCTGATATTCTGATGCTTCTCAATTACTGAGTTAAATTCAATAGCTCTCTGCTGCAGTTCAAGCACAAAGCTGCCTTTGTACTGAACAATGATGTCATTTATCCGCCTACACCAAATCAGATATTTACAGATTGCTCACTTATCCTGAAGAACTTATTAATCAGTTTCTTACTCTTTGGGAGGCTTAATGCATCATCTTGAAAACAGACTAAACAGGTAAAAATGGAGACGTGTGGGATAATGGTAGAGCAAGTTGTGATCTTGTGGACTGTGCGTATGTGAGACTGCTCACTCTTAGTAATCGTATTTTCCTATGTTTTCATTGATTGTACAGCTTTCTCAAAACAAGGAATGACTAGGGAGTCCTTCCAGACGGCTAAAGGTGCAATGACTTTTCGTTTTGAATTCAGCTAAGGTGGGTAAGAGAATTTCATAAAATGTAACATGACAGAAAATCCAGTACAGTCAACATGCAAAAAGATATTCAACTGAATAACTGAATATATGTAGTATTAATTCGACAGTAGTTTGTCAGCTACGTATTGTGAATGCATGGGACGGAGTAACCAAGCACCTAAGTACACATACTGTGAACAAGATGGAAAGCGACTCGACAGCTTTAACAAAGCAATCAAACACATCGCCCGAGTAGTGAGATCAAATGAATGGCTCTTAATGGAAGTCTCCGCAACATCCACAGCATCAGATTCTGTTAACTGCTCCAAAGAACTATATCAGAGAACCTAGAAGTAAACAATTTCTATGCAGAAATGATTAAAACTGATGATGGCATGTGGCAAACTCCAATAATCTTCATGGTTTTCTTTTAATGAAACATAGTTCAAGTCAGGAGCAAAATGGACCGTGAGGATTCATGTAGCTGACCCCAACTGCTATAGGATTGAGGTGATAATATTGTTGTTTACAGTTCAAATCAAACTATAAACTAGTATAACTTGTTTAGTAGCATCTATCATTTCATTTTCGGAATCACGACTTTACTTTGTTGAGTGGATCTGAATCTGCACACAACAAAATTTATTCTTCATAGTTAATCAACATTAGCTTCGCGTCAACATGCATGGAGTCAAGTTTTTCCAAGATTTGTAATTGCATTAATAGCACCACATTATGTAGATATACGATTAGAATTTATGTGTTATAGTTCATTAAGAGAATGAAACAATACTGGAATTTGTGGAAGTTGTAGAATCCCGAAGAAACACCTTAAGCAAATGAAAAAAATGTTAGGTTTGAGGGCTTGTCCTATTTGTTGAGGGGGTGTTATTTTTGAGTGAGGGGTTTGTAGGAGAAGGAAGCTTCGTATAATACTTTTTTTCTTTCCATAACCAAGAAGTTTGTTGTTCCGACTTCAATACTTGGTAGAAAAACCAAACTTGGTTCATCCGTCAAGAATCGAACTCGTAACGCGTGCTTACCACACATCTCATAATGCGAGACACTTCATTTAGATAATGCAGGAAAATAAATCAGAGGCTGGCAGCCCAAGGAATATGATGCAGAATTATTAAGGACAAAAATGTAATGGAAATACAGAGATCAAAATTAGTACTTAAAAGAGTAATTCTTCGAAAGCATGAACTCACTGTCAGTGGTTCTTCTATATCAAGCCTTCCAGCGTTATTTACTAACATGTCACCATATTCTCCAATGCACCAAACCGCAACTCAAATGAGAGTTTCCTAACAAGAAAAGATCGTCAAATTGTAAGAAACAAAAGGGAAAAAAAAGGAAATAGGAGATATAGGCAATTCTTGAAGTACCTGTTCCCCTGCTGCTTGCACTGCTCTGTATAACGACCGTACTGCATAACCATGGAGGTTAGAAGCATTTGTTATCACCACAATCAGAGAATGCCACACCTCATCCTTCACATAATTTCCAGCCTATTGGATAAGAAGACATATTTGTACTCTTTAAGAAAATACAAAAGAAAGAATACATCCATCAAAATAGGAACAGGGATCAAATGTGGCTCTTTGACACGCATAGTCTGATACATCACAAACTTTTACAATGAGAATCTCCAAACATGTTGTGACCAAACTACAGCCAGGAGTATAAATACATTAATGAGCAATTATATTTACATCCCTTTGATTTTGAGTTTGGCTCTATAAAAGCTTAAAGCAAATTGATTATAGCCATTAGGACCAAGATGATATTTCTCATCAATTACTAATTTAAGTGAAAGAAACACCTTGGCCATATGTGGGTATTTGAAAGTAGGCTGTAACTGATTAACAATTGTAACTACTATGGTTCCTCCGCAATAAAGATATGCATTTATAAAGAGTATCTTAAACATTACCCTTCCATGAGAAATATCCTAACTGTAATGCAACATAACCTATATACTGATGAATTACTATGTTGAGGCATTTTATGTGAAGGCAGTCTACCAACCAAAAGGATACTGATGCATTTTATGTGAATACGGCTTACCAACCAAAAAGATTACTCACACATTTTAAACGAAGACAGTCTACCAACCAAACAGATTAGCTGGATAACTACCAAGCACCAAGATAACACGCAACCTTTTCACTTTACAGTAATATAATTTTGACATACCTCTGTGCAAAGATTGCAGATTTGTGCAGAAAAGATTGAAAATTTCATAAATAAAAAGGAAAAGAATAAATCACCTTGCACATAATCGTCTACACTTGGAATGAATACTAGTACAACTATAAACATTTCTAGAAGTGTAAGCTATTCCTACACTACCAGGACATAGTGTAAGACATGGGTGTGTGTAAGGTCAGATTTTCCAAAGACGTTTTCTTGGGATGGTCAGTCCGACTTTCCGAAGCTTCTTAGAATTGAATTGAATTGAATGGTTAGTCATATTTTCTGAAAACTTCTTCCTTTTTTTCTTCTTCTTTGAATTGTTAGTCAGATTTCTCAGACCCCATTATACTGAGTTTGTTGTTGTATGTCTCAAAGCATTTAAAATCAAGGTACAGGGATAAACATAAAATGTTGGATCTAGGTGTGAGGATACAGCTAATAAGCATTTCAAGTAACATTACATGATATTTGACTATATAGAATCATGATCTAGAGGATGTTGCAGACCTAAATTGAACCCAAAAAATGATAAGCCCCCCCCCCCCCCCCCCCCAAAAAAAAAAAAATAACAACTCAAGCTTTTAGACGAGGCTGTTCACTATTCAACATGTGATTCAAGTAAGTATATATCTGAATTCAAGTCCAGTTGCTGCCACCCATGTAAAAGGTATTTCCAGTGCTTGCCCCAAGAAAAAGATTAGGCCCTCACGAGGGTGGGAGTCGTAGAGTTTTAATAAAACTTATGTTGCCTAATAACAGAAAGACCATATGGCCTACAAATAGTCTCAAACTCAAACAGAAAGATCATAATACAATGAAATCTATCAGTGTATGCATACCTCAGGGAGAACCTTGAGCATCTGATCAATGTACCAAATTTTCTCTTGTGAGTGTTGCGGAAGCCAAATGTATATAGTGTGAATAAGTCACAACTACTATACCAAAAAATTATGACAGCCACCAA
>MU740327.1:5208-17960 GCA_026770625.1 Nicotiana glauca
CAGATAGCAGAGATGCATCTGGCCTGGGCTAAAGGACAGCCATTACCAATGCTTCCCAATGCTCCTCCTCTCCCATCAGCTCAGACTCCGGAACATCCTCCCCTTGATCCATCAGCAAGTTACCCAATGCACCAGTACCATCAGGGGGGGAACTATTTACAATCCCCAAACTCCACCACCAAAGAAAATCCCACCACCACCACCACCACCACCAGTTGCTCATGTATATGTGGCTCCTGCACCCCCCATGTTACACAAATCTGCAAGTGAACCTTTGTTCCACACCCCAGAAAACCACTACTATCCCCCTGAGCTCACTTTCAAACCCCATGAGCCGTATCATTATACCCCTCTTATGGATACATCTGGAGAAGAAAAACCTCTTAAAAATCCCGAGCAAGAGGAAATGATACGCAAAGTGAAAAGCATGGAACATTCATTCCGAAACATGCAAAGTCTTGGAGGACAAGTGAGTATTTCTTACAAAGACCTATGTTTGTTTCTAGAAGTCCAATTGCCGGTGGGTTTCAAATTACCAAAGTTTGATCTTTACGATGGTCATGGTGACCCCGTTGCCTATTTGTGGGGGTTTTGTAGCAAGATGAGGGGTGCCGGTGGGAAAGACGAACTGCTAATAGCATACTTCAGCCAGATTCTCAGTGGGTCAGCCTTGGAGTGGTATACTAGGCAGGACCACACCCGTTGGTATACTTGGGACGAATTAGCTCAGGCCTTTGCAAATCACTTTCAGTACAATTTGGAGATTGTGCCCAACCGACTCTCCTTGACAAAGATTGAAAAAACGCCTGGGGAGAGCTTTAGGGAATATGGGTTCAGATGGAAAGAGTAGGCCGCAAGGGTCGATCCACCTATGAAAGAAGGTGAAATAGTAGATTACTTTTTGCAAGCTTTAGAGCCCACTTATTAAGGCCATTTGGTGTCAGTCATCGGCAAAACATTCAATGAAGTTGTCAAGATGGGGAGCATGGTAGAAGAAGGTTTGAAGACCAACAAGATCATGAGTTATTTCACGATAAAGGCAACTACTCAAGCCATTCAGAGCGGCACAGGAGCCGCGCTTGGGAAGAAAAGAATAGAAGAAGTCGCAGCAGTTGAAGCCAGCAATTGGTCCAGGTCAAGAGGTCCTTCTCCTAGACACCAATCCAAACCCTATCACCCAAATTACCCACACACTCCAAATTATCCTCCACAACCATACTACCCGCCACAAGAACCACAGTTCTTTGTTCATCAAGTCCAAACATATAGCCAGCCTCCAGCTCGACCACAATGGCGAACACCAGCTCCACAAAGCATATACCCATCGCCACAAAATGCATATCCACCGCCGAGGGCATATAGGAATCCATTAGGGCCAGGTTTTTGGGGAAATCAGGCGTTCAGAAGCGAAAGGGTGCAGAGACCAAGAACATTCACTGAGCTAGGGGAAACTCAAACTGTTTTGTTTCACAAATTAAAGCAGTTAGGTTTATTGAGCCCTGTTGAACCCAGAGTGCCAAATCCTCCTTCCAAAAATGTAGATCACTCAGTAAAATGTGAGTACTGTTCAGGGGCTCCCGGGGCATGATACGGAGAGGTGTTGGAGATTGAAACATGTCGTGCAAGATCTTATTAACACCAATAAGATTGAAGTTCAAATACTGGAGGTACCCAATATCAACCAGAATCCGCTGCCGACTCACCATGAGGCCCTTATGATTGAGTTGATACACAAAGAAGGGGAACTGAAAAAACTGTCACAAATCGTAATGATGATTCGGTCCGGTGAATCCGTTTCAAAAGAGAGGGTAACCAGTGGGAAGACAATGGTCCAAGTCAAGATAGATGTGTTAGTTGAGAAGGAAGCGTCGAGAAGTAGTGCAGTGAAACCAGAATCAGAGAAATTGATAATACCAGGGGTTGCAAGCAAACCTGTTCTGGTTGTAAAAAGGGGCTCGCATAGAGCCTGTCATCATAAAGAAGGTAACTCAATTACCATTGATCAATACCAAAGCTATTCCTTGGAGTTATGAACAAGTGGTTGTAACATATAAAGGAAAGGAGGTCAGAGAAGAAGTGTATGAAACCCAAAGACTGACTCGTTCGGGAAGGTGTTTTGTTCCCGCCGAGTTAAGAAAAGCCAATCCAGCAGCGGCAAAGAAACCTGTAACTACAGAAGAAGCAGAAGAGTTCCTGAAGCAAATGAAGATGCAGAACTACTCCATAGTAGAGCAGTTAAGGAAAATGTCGGCCCAAATCTCATTGTTGTCATTGTTAATCCACTCAGAAGAACATCGCCAAACATTGATGAAAATATTAAATTAGGCTCATGTCCCTGACAAGATCACTGTGAATCATCTTGAGAAGATTGCAAACAAGATTTTTGAAGTTAACAGGGTAACATTCTTGGATGACGAATTGCCGGTAGAAGTAACGGAACATAACAGAGCCTTGTACCTTACTGTGAAATGTGAAGATTCGGTAGTGACCCGTGTGCTAATTGATAATGGGTTGAGTGCCAACATATGCCCTTTGTATACTTTGGAAAAGCTCAAGATTGATAATGAAAGAATCCACAAGAACAGCATTTGTGTGCGTGGATTCGACGGGAGTGGGAAGAATACTGTTGGAGACATTGTGCTAGAACTTATCATTGGGCCGGTAGAGTTCACGATGGAATTACAAGTATTGGATGTTGCTGTATCCTATAATCTTCTGCTAGGCCGACCATGGATCCATGCTGCGAAGGCCGTGCCGTCTTCACTTCATCAGATGGTAAAATTCGAATGGGACCGTCAAGAAATTGTGGTCCATGATGAAGATGATGCTTGCAATACTGTCACTCCCTTTGAAGAGGTTGAAGACGATAAAGGCCCATGGGTATACCAAGTGCTAGATACAGTGTCAGTCGCTAAGGTTCCGGAGGGTGAGCATGTTCCTGTGCCAAAGGTGGCAACCGCTCTGTCATGGTGGCCACAGAAATGTTGAGAAATGGATTTCTACCTGGAAAGGGATTGGGTGCTTCACTTCAGGGCATCATACATCCAGTGTCTCTCCCTAGTAATCTTGACACTTTCGGGATAGGTATCAAACCCACTGTGGTTGACATAAGGAGAGCCAGAAAGATGAAAAAGAAAGTCTGGGTTTTTCCCAAGCCAATCTCGCGTCTCTCCATATCATTTGTTAAAGCAAGTGCCAGAAAATTGTCGGCTCCAATTATTCCCGGACCATTGATTGGGTCGAATGGAGATATGGATCAAGGTTTTGAAAGGTTGTTTGCCGACGTCAATGTGATAGAAGAAGGGGAAGGTTCCAGTGGGGCAGATGTGCAGTTTGTGGGGCCTAGGGTCAATGTCAACAATTGGACAGCTACTCCTCTTCCTACTCGGAGGGGATCTTGGTAGTAGGCTTTGGATTTTCTTTTTGTTTTCTGGATTATCCCAGAGTTGTAATCCAATTCCTATTTTACTTTGCTTTAATAAAAGTGTGAAACTCTGTTATCCAGTATTTTTATAAAGAGTGAAAGTTTCCTTTCTTATATTTTGTTTTAATTTTGATTTCTTATTTTCTTTCTGAACAGTTCTCTTTTTACTGGTTCTAATGACATGGCATGCACAACGAATCTTCAACCTAGTCTAAAAGATCAATCTGATTCTGAATTAATTATGCAAGAAATCGATTATAATGCTGAATCGGAATACGATAAAGATGAGGCCTTTGAAGAGATAAGTAAAGACTTAAGTCAGTTCGAGGAGAAACCCAAGCCCAATTTGAACGACACTGAAGCCGTCAATTTAGGGGATGCTGACAATGTTAGAGAAACTAAGATAAGCATCCACATTGAATCAAAAATAAGGTATGAGCTAATTAAAACCCTCATAGAATTCAAAGACGTTTTTGCATGGTCATATGACGACATGCCAGGATTAAGTACCGGTTTAGTGGTTTACAAATTGCCCACTGACCCGGCATATCCTCCCCCAAGCAGAAATTGAGAAAATTCAAAACAGATATGAGTGTAAAGATTAAGGAAGAAATAACCAAACAGCTGCAAACAAAGGTTATTCGTGTCACCAGATATCCCGATTGGTTGGCTAATGTGGTGCCAGTGCCGAAGAAAGATGGGAAGATTCGGGTATGTATCGACTACCGCAATCTTAACAGGGCAAGTTCAAAAGATAACTTCCCACTAACCAACATCCATATTTTGATCGACAATTGTGCTGGGTGTGAGATCAGGTCTTTCGTGGATTGTTATGCTGGGTATCATCAGATCTTGATGGATGAAGAAGATACAAAAGAAAAATAGCTTTCATCACTCCATGGGGGACTTATTGCTACCGCGTAATGTCGTTCGGTCTGAAGAACGCTGGAGCAACATACATGAGAGCAATGACTACTGTGTTTCATGACATGATACACAAATAGATTGAGGTGTATGTAGATGATGTGATCCTAAAATCCAAGCGTCAGGAGGACCACTTAGAGGACCTAAGAATGTTTTTTCAAAGACTTCGGAGGTATGACATTAAGCTCAACCCGGCCAAATGTGCATTTGGTGTTCCATCGGGAAAAATGTTAGGATTCATCATCAGTCGGTGAGGCATTAAGTTGGATCCGTCAAAGATCAAATACAAGTAATGAGTCTTCTAGGAAGATTGAACTACATCGGCCGATTCATTGCTCAACTCACATTGACGTGTGAACCTATTTTCAGGCTGTTGAAAAAGGATGCTGCAGTCAAATGGACTGAAGAGTGCCAAGAGGCTTTTGATAAGATAAAGGAGTATTTATCAAATCCACCTGTGTTGGTTCCACCTGAACCCGGGAGACCTCTGATTCTTTATCTAACGGTTTTGGATAACTCGTTTGGCTACGTATTGGGGCAACATGACATCACTGGCAGGAAGGAGCAGGCCATCTATTATCTCAGCAAAAAGTTCACAGTTTACGAAGTTAAATACATTCATCTTGAGAGGACGTGTTGAGCCATAACTTGGGTAGCTCAGAAGCTGAAGCATTATCTGTCGTCCTACACTACTTATCTCATTTCGCGCTTGGATCCATTGAAGTATATTTTCCAGAAACCTATGCCCACGGGGAGGTTAGCAAAATGGCAAATATTACTTATGGAATTCGACATCATCTATGTGACAAGGACGGCTATGAAAGCCCAAGCGTTAGCCGATCACTTAGCTGAGAATCCTGTTGATGATGAATACAAACCTTTAAGGACGTATTTTCCTGACGAAGAAGTGTTGCATATTGATGAGTTGGAACTGACCAAGGAACCGGGATGGAAACTTTTCTTTGACGGAGCTGCGAATGCAAAAGGAGTTGGAATAGGAGCAGTACTTATTTCTGAAACAGGACATCATTATCCTATTACAGCTCAACTACGCTTCTATTGTACCAACAACATGGCTAAGTATGAAGCATGCATTTTGGGGTTACGGTTGCCTGTGGACATGGATGTCCAGGACGTCATGGTCTTGGGAGACTCGGACTTTCTGGTGCATCAGGTTCAAGGTGTGAGCACGTGATTTTTGCCCTATATGAGGATTACTCCCAAAAATTCAAAATAAAATAGTTTTGTGTTGTGTTTGATTTTCTGTGTAATTTCTTAATTATTATTTGCATTTTTGCCTATGCTTGTTGTTTGTGAATTAATATAAAACACAAAAATATGCTGCATTTACATTTAGGTTTTTATTAGGATTAATTAAGTTTGTTTTCCGAAATAAAATCACAAAAATAATACATTTCACATTTAATATTTAGAGGTCTAGTTGCGTGATTTATTTTTCTTGATATTTAATTATGTGTGTTATTTGTTAGTAAAAGTTAATTAGCATTTTTATAAGTTAATTTGATTTTTTGTAACATGATTTAGAATTTTTATTTTTAATTACTTAGGATTTTAAAATGAAGAAAAACAAAGAGAAAAAGGAAGAAACCGGACTGGGCCGTCCAAATTGAGCAAAATGCACGCCCAAAAACCCCTCTATACCCNGACCCAGATTGTTGTTCGATACACACTATACCAAAAACCACAAACCCCCGTTACTCGCCTCATTTCCCAAACGACCCTTCTCTCTCACCATCGTCTCCCTCGACCAAACACACCCCATGAACCCTAGCCAGCCGCCACCCTTCCCTCTCACCGTAAACCTGGCGGCAACGATACCGGTGACCACCATTTTAACACCCTAGGACCAGTTAACCACCATGAATCCAAATCCACAAGCCATCTACCTCGAATCATCTCCGAACTTCTCGAATTTTCAATCAAAGATTCGAGCAAAAACTCGACCTACCCCAAACCACCCCAAACTGATACCTAACACTCCCCAGACCTCCCTCGTAACCAAACCAACACTGGTTTGGTTCGAATCAAGCCTGAACCCTTTGAACCCCAATCCTGAGCCCCCAGGAACCCTAGAAAAGATTCGAGCCCGTCTGAAGATTTTTTTTTTGAGGTCTCAACGGGCTTTAGTCGAAATGTTCTCACTTGAGAACACTTGATTAAATCCCATTTGGCCTCAAAAGTTTCAAGTCCATTGGTCCAAGTCCGTTTGTTCCTGATTTTTTTTTCATTGTTTGAGGTATTTCTTTTCTTTCTTCTATCTTCATCTATTTTTATATTTGTTTGTTAGTTTAATTATGTTATTACTTTTGTCATCTTTTTTGATTTTTCTCAATTTTCTGTTCTCCTCTCAGACCTTTTATTTGGTCAATTTTTGTTTCTGTTTGTTTATTTGATTGTGTTTGCCATAGAATATGTATTCGTTTCGATTAGCGTCGTCGAATAGTTAGTTTCGTATTTTTTCTATTTTTGGTTTAAGTACTGAGAATCACTGACTTGTTTGGCGTTTGTTTATTATGGATTATATGTGTTGTGATCGATTAAATAAATGTCGTCGATTAGTTATATGAGTTTGCCTGTTAGAACACTGGATAGTGATTAACACTGTTAACTTGGTCCAGGACCACTGTCGAATTGAAGCCTGATTTGTTTGTGTTTGTAAATTAGGAAGTGAATTGGTTATATCTATTATCCCAATAGAAAATCCAGAACTTAGTGAGTCGCCTATTAATTGCACATCAATACACCCTTAAAATAATGAATAAGCTAATTAAAAAGGATGCCTGCTAGTGTAGAATTACAGTTAGTCTCAGACAATAAGTAATGGAAATCAGAAAACTAACAGCTAAGTTTCAAAAGTGCACTGCACATGAAAATAGGCTGGTGGAACCTGCTGGACAGCAGGGTGTTCCACCAGTTTCTGCACGTCAGGAATTGTTTAATAATAAAACCCATACTTAGACATTTCAAAGTGGAAAAACAGAGGGAATAAGATGGGTTTGGTCAGTTCTAAAACACTTAAAAATAGGCTACAAGGCTGTTGAGTTTTGATATATAAGGAGGGGATTATTCCAGACTTTGGGGAGGGACAATACGCAGGGGCTTTTTCCAGTTTGAAATCAGAAAAGTTTTAAAAAGGAAAATTGTTCTATTACTCCCTCTGGAGTTTGCCTTCCATTCGATAACTGAACTTCAACTTCTATAAGTCCCTGAAGATCAGAATAGAGTTTTTGAACTGTTGATCCTACACAGTGATATTATTATATTAGTCTGGCGAGCAGAAATAATCAGAATCATCTTGTTTTCTATGTTATAGTGAATATTCAAAACATTTGAGTGTGTTTGTTTGATCTGTGTGGAGTATAGCCTGTTTGGCTATTAGTTTTTCAAACTGGTTTCCGAGTCTGGCTGGGTTCTAAGCTATTTCCTTTTGCTACTGTCGGGTCTGTTGTTTATTTGTTGTTGTTATAGCTTGCTGCTGATTCTTTTACTTCATCTATATTCCATTCCAGGTACACAGCTTTGAACTCATATTGGTGTAGACTTGAATTGGAGTTTGAAATGAAAAAAATGCTCATTGGATCACTGCATGTTGGTCATTTGTTAGATTAGTTTGCCATGTATATCTGTTAGTTGTAAGTTGTATATCCACATAACTTAGACTGTTGTAGTTTGGTTTGAATCATGGACTGCAAAACTGAGCTTGATGTTTTCTCGACAGCATGTGAATTATGTAGACATTAGAGCTAGCTTGATTTGTTTTACAATTCAAAGTCTGTTGTTAATTAACATTTAGATAGAAATAGTTAGTTAAAAGTAGACAATTTCACATCCGATAATGAATTACCCGAATTAGTTTTATGATGTAGTAATTAATTTCCTTATTAGTTTATAGCCTTTCACTAGCCACTTGTCCCATTTAATAAATCATGCCGAAATAAATGTTTTCCATCTAACTTGACAAGAAAGTTGAGATGTATATATATAATCAGAAGATAGATAAATGCTCGCCTTCTATTAAAAAGGTTTTCATTTGAATCAAATGCCTTTTCGATTAATTGGTAGAGAGTTAGTTAAAATCGAAATCACTTCATGCATTATCTCTTCCATAGAGTAATTAGTAATAATTTCGAATGGACATTTTGTTTTATATGAATAAAAATGTTGTTGATCTTCAATAACCGTCCTACCTGGTATAAGTTAAATAAATGACCCAGGCACACATTTGACTTGCATATTCGTTAAGGTTGAGATTAGACCCGTTCTGTTTAAAGGTTTAAATGTATAGTTTTTAATTTAATGAAAATGGTTTGAAATTGATTAAAAGCACATAGGTCATAACATGTATTAAAATCAGATATTTTTGCCATTTACAATAGTTTAAGCGACCATGCTAGAACCACGGGATCCGGGGGTGCCTAACACCTTCCCTCGGGTCAACAGAATTCCTTACTTAGAATTTCTGGTTCGCAGACTTCATTTGGAAAGTCGAAATTTCCTCGATTCGGGATTTAAATAAATCGGTGACTTGGGACACCTTAATTTATTTCAAGTGGCAACTCTGAAATAAATAGAATAATCCTATTTCAAACATTGTCACTTAAATTGGAAAAACTCCTTCGTACACTCCCTCGAAAGGGGGGGCGCCAAAAGGAGGTGTGACACAAGGTGAATGGGAAACAAGGGATTTAAAGCTTGTACCATATCGTCAATGTTTGCATGATCTGATCAAGCGATTCCGATTAGTGGAGTTTAGACATATCCCAAGAATGCATAATGAGGTTGCCGATGCTTTGGCTACTCTACCATCAATGTTGCATCACCCGGACAAGATTCATGTGGACCTGTTACATATTCAGGTTCGGGATCAACATGCTTATTGCAATATGGTAGAGGAATAAATAGATGGTGAGCCATGGTTTTATGATGTCAAAGAATACCTCAGAATGGGAATATACCCAGAGCAGGCAACTGGAGATCAAAAGAGAGCCATTCGACGATTGGCAAATGGATTTTTCCTCAGTGGAGGAGTGCTGTACAAAAGAATGCCAGATTTTGGTTTGCTGAGATGTATAGATGATGGTCAAGCCACGTCAGTAATGACAGAAGTACATGCTGGAGTATGTGGACCCCATATGAGTGGATACGTATTGGCTAAGAAAATTCTACGAGCAGGATATTATTGGCTCACTATGGAGCGCGACTGCATTAGTTTCTTGCGAAATGTCATCAATGTCAGATACACGGAGATCTGATTCATTCTCTGCCGACAGAATTGCATACAATGTCAGCACCATGGCTATTTGTTACTAACGGTCACAGGTTCATTCTGGTAACCATTGACTATTTTACCAAATGGGTTGAAGCTAAAACTTTCAAGTCAGTGACCAAGAAGGCAGTTGTGGATTTTGTGCATTCCCATATCATCTGTAGATTTGGGATTCCAAAAATGATCATCACGGATAATGGTGCCAATCTTAACAGTGGTTTGATGAAAGAAGTATGTCAACAGTTTAAGATTACACACCGTAACTCCACACCGTATCGTCCCAAGGCCAATGGAGCAGTTGAAGCAGCCAATAAAAATATAAAGAAGATATTGAGGAAGATGGTAGAAGGATCCAGGCAATGACATGAAAAGCTACCATTTGCATTGTTGGGTTATCGCACTACTGTTCGAACTTCAGTAGGTGCAGCTCCTTATTTGTTGGTGTACGGAACTGAAGTAGTGATACCAGCAAAAGTTGAAATTCCATCCCTCCGAATTGTCGTTGAAGCTGAAATTGACAACGATGAATGGGTCAAAGCCCGATTGGAGCAGTTGAGCTTAATTGATGAGAAGAGATTGGCAGCAGTATGTCATGGCCAATTGTATCAAAAGAGAATGGCAAGAGCATATAATAAAAAGGTGCGTCCCAGGAAGTTTGAAGTGGGACAGCAGGTGCTGAAGCGAATCTTGCCATATCAGGCTGAAGCAAAGGGCAAGTTCGCCCCGAACTGGCAAGGGCCGTATATTGTGACCAGAGTGTTGTCCAATGGTGCTTTATGTCTAAAAGATGTCGAAGTAAGATGCATCGACATGGCTATCAATTCTGATGCGGTCAAGAGATATTACGTGTAATTTCTTTGATTATGACTTTGGTTAATCTGTTTGTTTGTACTTGGTGTTTATCGGATAATGAAATGACGGAGGCAATTCTTTCTTCTATCCAAACACTTTAAACCTTTGCTTTCCCCCTTTTTAGCCTTACTTATTCTTTCGTATCCCTCTCTTGGAATCGTTAAAAAAAATGATTGAAAAACGAAAAAAAAAAAAGAAAAAAAAAGTCGCAAACAAAAACAAAAGAGTTAAGTGAACTACGTCCGAACTGATTCCTCAAAGAGGATACGTAGGCGCCTCACGGCTTGGTCATAATGCAATAAAAGCCAATCCTTCCCCAAGCAAGAAAACTGGGGCAGAAGTTATGTTTTTTTTTAATTTGTGGAAAGAGTTTTGATTCCAAGAGTTGTAATAGTTTACCCGTCAAAGTTATTTTGAATTTTTATATCTTTTTTTTAAGCCCCACATAAAACCCATATTGATGTCCAAAAAAGACCTCCCGATCAGTATCCGAGAAGTGCCAAGAAAGGCAAATGAAAGCCGAGAATAACACGTTGGTCCCCGTCTGAATAAGGATCATGAGTTTAAAGAATTGATAATCATAAGAACTCCCAGCAGAGAGAATCTTATCAACAACACTCCAATCCCCATCTGAGCAGATAAAATGAGAGAGTCTTACTGGTGAAAACCTTCACAGGCACCATAAGGCGACGCAAGCTGAGAGAAACAAAATGAGAGAGTCTTATCGGTGAAAACCTTCACAGGCACTATAAGGCATCGGGAGCGGAGAGAAATGAGAGAGTCTTATTAGTGAAAACCCCTCGAAGGGCACTATGAGGCGACAAGGTAAGAGTGGCTGAAATGGTCCTCATTTTTTGTGAAAGAGTTGGGCACATGTTTATCCCCAGCAAGTGAAGACATCAGAAAGATTGATCGACACAAATAGACTGGGTTGATTAATCCGGAATGCACGACATGATCGTTGGAATTGGTTGTACCAGCCAGATAAGTTTCTTTCTTTTCTTTTTCCCAGCATTGGTTCAGAAAGATTTTCTTTTTCTCTACTTTTTCATTTCTTTGTTTTTGTTTTCGAAAGATCTTTCAAAGCTTAATGCCAATTGCCAAAATAGGGCAAATCAAAATATATGTAAGATATACCAAGAAGAAAGGAAATATGAGGGAAAACAGCGAAGAATAACAGTTGAGAAATTTGTGGATAAGGATCGTCGGGAAAAAGGAGCATTCCCGACAGATTGTTGACCAAAAGTCCAAGAGGGACGAACAACCAAAGCGGGGAAAGGAGAAAAGGAAAAAATGTCCACAGCAGTAATGTCATCCCCAGAAAATAACATCGTTCCTCAATGAAGTTCGGGAATGTAGAGCAGGGAAAAGAAAAATGGAGAAACCATCCCCAGCAGAAGTGACACAACGACTCACCATGTTTTAAAACTGAAAAAAATTTCTTTGATTTGAAGCAGGGAAAGAAATTGTTATCAATAGCAGAAAAGCATGCCATGAAGAAGATGCATCAAACTGGGGCAGAAAATTTTCTGACTCGGAGAAACGAGGAAATCAATTCGAGATATAACGAAAATACATTCCCAGCAGGAGTGGCACGACCGTTCACCGCACTTTAAATTGATGAAATTTTCTTTGATTTAAGAACAGGGATGGAATCTATGTCCATCTCAAGATCTCCATATCACATCAAGCTTTTGCACTGCATCAGTCTTGGTAATTACACAATCAAGCACCATATGCCAGGTTTGTCCACCTTCAAATAGGATATTTTAGGTTTGTCCACCTTCAAATAGGATATTTTAGGTTCATCCACCTTCAAATAGGATATTTTAGGTTCATCCGCCTTCAAACAGGATACTTTAGGTTCATCCGCCTTCAAACAGGATACTTTAGGTTCATCCGCCTTCAAACAGGATGTATTAGGTTCATCCACCTTCAAACAGGATATTTTAGGTTCATCCGCCTTCAAACAGGATATTTTAGGTTCATCCGCCTTCAAATAGGATATTTTAGGTTCATCCGCCTTCAAATAGGATATTTTAGGTTATTCGCCTTCAAACAGGATATTTTAGGTTCATCCGCCTTCAAACAAGATATTTTAGGTTCATCTGCCTTCAAATAGGATATTTTAGGTTCATCTGCCTTCAAATAGGATATATTAGGTTCATCCTCCTTCAAACAGGACATATTAGGTTCATCCGCCTTCAAACAGGATATTTTAGGTTCATCAGCCTTCAAACAGGATATTTTAGGTTCATCCGCCTT
>MU740327.1:21996-43427 GCA_026770625.1 Nicotiana glauca
TTATCATTATATATATATATATATATATATATATATATATATATATATATATATATATATATATATATATATATATATATATTTCTCTTTTTTGGGCAGATTTGTATATATGTATATATTATGTATATATATGTATATACAGCTATATTATATGTATATATATTCCGAACAGTATATATATATGTATGTATATGTGTATATATATATATGTATGTATATGTATATATATATATATGTGTGTGTGAGTGCATATACAAGTGTATATGTATATATATATATATATATATATATATATATATATATATATATATATNATATCATTTTATGTATATTGTATGTATATATGTGTATACAGGCAGATTTTATATATATGTATATATGTATATTTTCGAATCTAAATAGTATATATTTGATTTTTTTTCTCCTTACTTGTTGTTTATCATGTTCTTGGTTATTTATTCATATTTGTGCTTTAGTCATTTGTTTTGTTTAAATTTTAATATAGAAATGTTTTAGTTAATCACTTGAATCTCATATCTTGATTATAATGTTGTTAGATTTAATTTTAAGTTTAATTAATTATTGAGTTTTAATGATTTGAACCTATTTATTGTTGTGTTAAAATTTAGATAAGTTAGAAATTTGAATGTTTTGTTTGATGTTACTAAGTTAAATATGAATTTAGCAATTAAAATCTATTTATTATGAGTTTTGTTCTTGTTGAATCTGAAAGAATAGTTGTTATAAATGTTCAAAATAATTCCAGATTGATTTTGTTGTTCTTCATTTAGTTCGAATATGTTGTTTAAATTTGATTAAGAATTGGTTAAAATTACTATATTTTGGTTGTTTTGATTTAGATGAATTGGTTATAGCTGATAAGGGTAGAATAGTAAATTTTAGTAATTTCGGGGTATTTTGGTAATTAAAATGTAGACAATTATTTTAATTAAAGTATTCTGTCCACTAGTTGTTTAAATATTGTTAAAATTAGAGTGGAAGACAAAACATATTATAGTGGTAGCTAAAGTATTAATAAAATAAGTATAGTGGGGAGAAAAACATAGTTTAGTGGAAATTTAAAGTATAACTAAAATAAAGTAGTGGATTGTGGGGTTCAAGAAAGTGGAGTCTTTTTTTTACTTATTTAATTTATAGTTGTCTGTTTTTTTTTTTTTTGAATTAAAGATGAAGATGTCTTACTTATTTATAGAAGGGAGTCAGAAGTTAGGAGGAGAAGAAAAAAAAATTGAGAGAGATTTGAGAGTGAAAATATCAGAAGTAAGAATCAGAAGAGAAAAAAGATTAAAAGAATTGTCAAGAGAAAAAAAAACGAAAAAATTTTTTTTTAAGAAGAAAAAGAGAGTTTAGATTTCAATTAGCAAAAGTATATTATCAAGTTCAGATCTTAGTTACTGGTTTTTGTTAAAAATTCCGGTACTGGGTTGTTTTTGCTTCCACCGCTGTTGCTGCGTTGTTTCTATTGATGTGTTGATCAATCCTATTTCTTCTTTTTTTCAATATCAGGTAAATGAGTGATTGTGTTTAAGTTAAAAAATGAATACATATGAAGAATGGAAATTTTGAAATTTTAATTAGCTTTTTCCTTGTTTTCTTTTACTGATTGTGTTTAAGTTATTTTACGTATTACTATTCTGTAAATTTCTATCACTTTGAATAATTAGGCTCTTGTAGTAATATATTAAATAATAATCTACCTCAATATGGTTATTAGATGTTATAGGTATAAACATGTTTATTAATGTCCAAACTGTTTAGTAATTGAAATAAGAGAAAAATAGCATAAGTTACCCTTTAATTAATCGGATTAGTTAAAATTAGTTAGTTCATTAGCTATAAATATTTTAATATTGTCCTTAATAGGCTAAATTGCAAATATGTAGCTAAATTTAGTAAAAATATGAATTTGAATTATTTTTTCGTGAATTAGGCATTAAGGCACGATTTAAGTTTAAATAATACAAGATAGCTTTTAAGTTTAACAAATTTTCAAATAAGTATAAGTAATTAAGGCTAATTATAGTTTTTAAATAGTTGTAAATAGTTAATTCCAATGGTTCAAGTCACATAATAATATGAGTTTAAACTAGTTGTAGGATAATTGGTTTAATATGTATATATTATTTGTCGATTTTGTATTTTACTTTTAATTTCAATTTTAGCGATATTTACTTCCATTAAACATTTGTCTAAATATAGCAAATAATATGTCACACTTTAAGCATGTAATCAATTAGGATTTTTTCTTTATTTTTTAGAAAATGAATTTAATAAATAAAAAAAATTACAGTCAATTTAGGATTGTTTTAAGATGAACTTAGTTTCAAATAATTATGAATAAATAATGTTATTAGTTTTTTTTTTTATATACATATATTACAATGCAAGCTTTAATCTTGTTCCAATTAATTTCTTTTGACTACTAGTTAGCAAGTTTCGTATTTATTTACAAAAAATTTCGAAATTCCTAATTTTTAAATATAAGTTAAATTCCGCTTCCATTAATATTTGTCTCAAAATTAGATGAGTGTATTGTATATTTTTAGATCGTAATTAATTAGGATTTTTCTTTCTTTATTATAGAGAAAAACTTAAAAAAAATAGAAATGTAGTCATTTTAGGATATCCTTAAAATAAAGGAGGCGTGCCTAGCCATATTAAATTACAAATTGCGGGGCCCTCGACAAAAGGATGTAATAATTGGATAGATTTTGGGGTTGGTCGTTTAGTGAATTTTCACGGCCTTCTCAAAATAATAACGCGTTAGTAGCTTTAAGCGCGTATTTAATAATTTTATCTCCCTAAAGTCGGGTGCACATTTATGTGACCCAAATTCAAATCTCAACAAAATCGAAATGTGTCGATAATCACGGGTATATTGATTGTGACGTGGTTTGAGATGCATTTTCATGATGTTGCAATTCTTTTATTAAAATAATAAATAATAATATTAAAAGCGGTTAAAGGTTAAATTTTGCACTTAAGTTAATGCATGGTACAAATCAAATAAATAAGCCGAATATGACAGTTGAGCGCCCGTGCTAGAACCACGGAACGCGGGAATGCCTAACACCTTCTCCCGGGTTAACAGAATTCCTTATCCGAATTTCAGGTGTGCAGACTGTTAAACAGAGCCATTCTTTTCCTCGATTCGGGATTCAACCGGTGACTTGGGACACCATAAATCTCCCAAGTGGCTACTCTAAATTAATTAAATAAATCCCGTTTCGATTGTCCTTTAATTGGAAAAACTCCCTTGCGCCCTCGCGGGTAGCGAAAAAAGGAGGTGTGACAGCGAACGCAACAACTGGGCGGCAAACGCGATGAAGAACGGGCCTGGGCAGAATGTTAAGTTCTGGAAATGGGACTTCGTACCCATTTTCCATTTTTAGCGATTTGGAGCTCGGGTAGAGCGATTTTTCATCAGAGTTTTGGAGAGAACAATGGGGTAAGTGTTCTTAACTCAATTTTGGTTGTATAACTCGAATCTATTACAAATTTTGGTGTTTAATCTGAGAATTTTTGTTGAAAAGGGTAGAAAACTCTCTTGGATAGAACCACTGATTTGAGGGTCGAAATGATATGGGAATTGAATGATTTTTATATGGTTAGACTTGTGGCGAGATAAGGAAGCCGGTGATGTTAATTTTATAATTTTTCGAGACGTGGGCCCGGGGATCGGGTTTTGAAAATTTCGTGAATTTCAATATTTTTCGAGTCTTTTCGATTGGGTTATGTTGGCCTATTGTAATATATTCATTGTGGTATTCGACGGGCGAGAAGGTCGATTTGCGAGGCAAGGGCATAGCGAGCTAGGATTTTGATCGGCTCGAGGTGAGTAATGATTTTAAATGGTGCACTAAGGGTTTGAAACCTCGGATTTGCACAACGTAGTGCTATGTTGAGATGAGACACGCACTGTATGACGAGCGCGGGGTCATTTACTATTGGGGATTGTGATATGGTCCATCCCGGTTGATATTTTACCGCTTATTTGATAAATACTTATTGTTTTTCACTATGATTTGGGCTTATTGCCATAGTTGGGCTTCGCGCTGTCTATTTGAAATCCATTGTGAATTTCCATCACTATTTTCTGCACTAATTGAAATATTATTGGAACTCAGTCCAACTGAATTGTACTGTTTCATGAACTCATCTACATTTATACTCAACTTGAGATTTAAATGATATTTCTAATGTGGTTTGAGCTGAGCACCATTATTTTTACTGATTCCCAAGGGGCTTGTGATTATTTTCTGGACTGATTGAGGTCGAGGGCCATATGTGAGGATATGTTGAGTGATGTGAGGAGACTTTCAGGCCTCGTGTGTAATGTGAGGAGGCTTTAAGGCCTTATGTTGATTTGACAGGCTTTAAGGCCTTATGATTATATAGCGATTGGGCCGTAAGGGGCCCCTTCGGAGTCTGCACACCCACAGTGAGCGCAGGGTACCTAGGTGAGTTGGGAGTGAGCCCGAGGGGCTGATGTTGTGTTTTTATGAGTTGGGAGTGAGCCCGAGGGGTCGATGTTGTGTTTTGTGAGTTGGGAGTAAGCCCGTGGGGTTGATACTGTACTGAGAGATTTGATATTGAGCCCAAGGGGTAAGTTTCTGATTATTTCTTACTTGCTGAAATTATTTTTTTGTCTTTATTGTTTTAAAAGATAGTTATTTGATACTTCACGGTTTCATTGTGTAACTGATTATACTACTTGAGATAGCGTTATTTGTGCCTTTATGAGATTTCATGCCTTCAGTCATTATTTATTTTTATTACTCACTGGGTCGGAATACTCACATTACTCCCTGCACCATGTGTGCAGATACAGGTAGAGCTGAGTTCGCTCCTGAGCTCTGATTCTTTCTAGACCAGGCGGTGACTAGGAGTAACGAAGTAGCTGTTGACGTCCGCAACCCCGTTCTCTCCCTTATCTTCTGTTATTTATGATACCTTCAGACTTTGTAAAATTTTAGTAGACTCTGTAATAGCTCATGACTTGTGACACCCCGATTTCGGGCTGAGTCGGGATGTTTTTCCCTTGTTTTATCACGTTTTATTCCGCACTTATGATCATATTATCTAAGGTTCGGACTTATTCATGCTAAGTAACTATTAAAAGCTGTATTGTTATTCTGTTGACTGGCCTTGTCTTCACGAAAGGCGCTATCACGACTGGATTGAGAATTGGGTCGTGACAGATGGATCTACTCACATGAACCAAAAAAGAGAAAGAAAATTTAAGAAGAGAAGCTTACTTCCACTCCTAAAGTTTCTTCACCCTTCGGACTAATATTGGACAAAAAAGAGCCAATTAAGGGTTTGTTTTGGTACAAAGGAAAACATTTCTTTAAAAATACAATATTTTAGAAGAAACTAAACAGTGTCTTATTCTATACTTAATGGGATAATTTATAGTTACACAAATGCCTATATCTTGTTTTAGACCACAAAATTCACATTCTTTCTTTTCTTGTTGGATTTATGCACAGTCAAATACAGTCATATAAATTAATATAGAGGATATGGTATTTTTGGTATTTAATTGCCATAAAATGGCTTACTTTATACTCCCTTCGTTCCCGTTCATGTGAACCTATTTTCTTTTTGGTTCGTTCCAAAAAGAATGACCACATTTTAAATTTGAAAATAATTTAGCTTAAACTTACAATTCTACCTTAATAAGAAACTTTTATAATCCCACAAATACTTTGGGCCCCTTTTTAACTTGTTTAGGACCACAAATTTTAAAAGCTTTTTTTTTTTTTTTCAAAATTTCTTGCCCAGTCAAACAGGTTCACGAGGAGTGAGGAGAAAATAACAAAGGCACCTTAACTTCCTTCCCCCTCCTTTGTTTGCTGCCCTACATGGGTCTGGACCGCGCGATGATATGTTTGACTCTGCAAAAGTGCTATAAACTTGTGATACAATATTCTCCCAACCAAAATATCTGCTTCTTTCTTCCCCTCCCACTTCAATTTCACAGCAGCAGTTTACACTACTTGTGAGAAATAGGGAGAGAGATGTTTCCAGACAAATACATGTCTTCAATGAAATATCATCCCCTTGAATGTCTCCAGCAGATTGAAGATCAATGGGGTTTAAACATGCCGGACACTTCACAAGATCGAATCAAGTTCCTCAAAAGGGAGTTTGAATTCCTGGATATTTTCCGCAGATTGCAGAGCCTGACAGATTTATGTAGCAAGCTAGATGTCGCACATAAAGTTCAAGATCTGTTTCAAGATGCTGCTGTTGACCTCAAAAAGGTCAACAAGATCCAACACGTTGATCGCGTTGCCCCTCAATTGCAAGACAAGCTTCAGATGATTAAGCTTGAAATCAAAGCTGAATACACCTTTCCCAAAAAAATATACTATGCTGATCCCAAGTTTGTAATGGAATTCATTGATACTGTCATTGGGAATCTAGGTGCTCTAGTGCATATATATGTTTCTAGTCCACTACTTTTTGTTCCGGAATCCAAGAAAGAACTGGGAGATGTCTTTAACGAGTTGAAGTTACTGAGAAATTTTGTCTGCTTTATTTCAGAGAGATGCATAGAGCTTCACAGCCAGCATACTAATTTCTTCGCTCACGTTTTAGTTGTGGTTGGTCACGCAGCAATGATTGCCTGGTTGTATTTGCCAACCAATGGCAACGAAAACGCTGAAATGAATGTTTTGCTTTCTGATCTGCAGCAAATGAAGATTAAGCCCATTCGGCCGGAGATCCGCAAGATCTATATCGATGTCCTGCAAGCTTTAAGGCTGACAACACAATCACACTGGCATCCGATTATCCAAATTGAGCATGCAGCTGATTGTGGAATGGGCTTTGTGGAGACTCTCCAACACAGCTTGAAAGAGCTACCTAATTGGATAGTTGGTTCAACTGATCAAATAGCTGACCTCGAGGAGATGCTCAGCTTCTTACGTTCCAATCTCATACATTTGTCGATACAAGATCTCGAATTTCACCTTCAAGATATTGATGTTGTGATGGTTGATTCCGGACTTCTTGTTTACTCATTATATGAAGATGTGGCATTAGGTGAATTGACTCTTGATTTGCCAGGTAGCATTCAGCGCATCAAGACAGTGACATACCGCATCATCAGGAAGGAGTTCCAATCTAATTTGCCAAGGATTCATGGAATAGGCTATGTTGATTTTCTCTTAAACAACCTGAAGGAGTTCCAAGATCGTTATTCAGATTCGCTTGATTTTCTCAAGACAGAACTTCAAAAAGTTCAAACAGAACTGGAGAAAATGCAACATTTTCTCAGGTCAGCTGCAGAAGGACAACACAACAATCACGACAAGCTTCAGCATTCTTTGTCACTACTGATTGGCAAAGCATATGAGGTAGAATATATTATTGATGGTTGTGTGAGCCAAAAACTTCCTAAGTGGTGTCTGATGCTTTGGCTCTTAGACATCATAGAGGAGATTGGGGCAGAGGTAGCAGAGAGCCAGAACATGGTTGAGGTTAACTTAGTGTCTCGTGATACCAGGGACACTTCTCATACGTCATCAGTATTGAAAAGAACTCAAAGGATCAATGAAGAAATTATAGGCTTTGAGGTTGAGACGGAAAAATTAAGATGCCAACTAATAGGAGGACCCAAGAAGCTAGACGTCGTGTCAATTGTTGGCATGCCTGGAGCGGGAAAGACAACTTTGGCCAAGAGACTCTATTCTGACAAATCAGTTGCCTCTCACTTTAAAATTCGTGCACATTGTTATGTGTCTTCAGTATATTCACGGAGGGAACTGTTACTGTCTATTCTGACGATGCTACGTGTTTCTAATGATCAGACTCCTCTTAGTAACGATGAGAGTGATTTAGCAGATGCGCTTCGCAAAATTTTACGTTTCGGAAGATATCTTATCCTTGTTGATGACGTATGGGATGCTAAGGCATGGGATGATTTAAAACTTTGCTTCCCTAATGCCAATAATGGAAGTAGAATTCTTCTTTCAACGCGACGCTGTGGGGTTGCCACCTATGCTAAATCAGTTAGTGAACCCCTTCATCTTCGCCTGTTTAATGACAGTGAAAGTTGGAAGTTACTAAAAAGTAAAGTGATTGGTGAAGCAAGCTGCTCCTTTGTCCTTGAAAAAGTTGGACAAAAAATAGCAAAAAAGTGTGGAGGGCTGCCTCTTTCGATTGTTTTTGTGGCCAGTAGACTCGCAAAGATGGAAAAGACGGAACAATGTTGGAAGCAAGTGGCCAGGAGTTTAGGTTCTGATGTTCGCTATTACCCAGAGGACATTATAGAACAAAGTTATCAGAATTTGCCGTATCCTCTAAAGTCTTGTTTTCTTTATTTTGGAATATTTTCAATTCACAAAGAAATCAATATTTCAAAATTAACACTCTTGTGGATTGGAGAAGGATTTGTAAAAGACGATGAAAACATGAGCTTGGAAGACATAGCAGAAGGTTACTTGGAGAATCTTGTTGAAAGTAATCTGGTGAGGGTTGCTAAGAGGAGTTGTGGTGATAAGATCAAAGTATGTCGCATTCATGATATCTTGCTTCATTTCTGCAAGGCAAGAGCACAGAAGGAGAATCTTATACAACGGATAGAAAGGTAATACACCAATTAATGGCACTTTTTCTTTGTTCAATCAATCAAGTAATGAAGTGATATTTGAAAATTAATCTTACTATTATATTAATTTCCTTATTATAGGTACCAAAAGGACATTTACTTGCCCAAGCAGCTCGCTCAACGTCGCCTGGCCTTCTATGCTAAAGTTGATGATCTTGTAGAATGGAGTTCATCTTGCTCACTTGTTGGCTCGGTTCTGTTCAGGGAAGCTAGCACAAATACATACTCTTCAATTGCTCAAGCCTCAAATATTTTTCACAACTTTAGGTTTCTAAAAGTGTTGAATTTGGAGTCCCCTATGATTGACTCTTTCCCAACTGAGCTTGCCTACTTGAGATATTTTGCTGCACGAACTTCTCAGGAGTCAATTACATCATCTATAGCCAATTTGTGGAACCTTGAAACTTTGATAGTCAAACGAATGGAAGGGTATTTGTTAGTACCCATAACAATTTGGAAGATGGTTAAATTGAGACATCTGCACATTTTTCCTTGCTTCACTTCAGAAGAATTCCTTGGCGACTCCTCAAAACTTTGTAATTTGGTAACTTTTTCCACTCCATATTTTTCTTCTGCCGAGGATGCAGAATTGATGCTGGGAAAAACACCTAATATTCGGGAATTGAGATGCAAATTTAAGGGTGTTAGCAGCGGTCACTTCCCTGTATTGCATTTTCCAACACAGCTTGAGATTCTAGACATTTTTGGTGATCAACTCGTAGAAGTCTTACCATATCTTGTATGCATCGCAGCATCTAATCTCAAAAAATTGAAAGTATCCAGATTTAGACTGGGCCTTCAACACTTATCAAACATTGCTCAGCTTCAGAACCTTCAGGAACTCGAACTGAGTTTCATTGAATTTGAGGATAAGGAATGGGAAGTGACAGATAGCGAGTTCCCTCAACTCAAAGTCTTGAAACTGAAAGATTGTAGCAATCTTAAAGAATGGACTGTTATGGGTGATGCATTTCCTAGCCTTGAACACTTGGTTTTGCATGATTGCAAACTTCTGAATAAGATCCCATCTCATTTCCAAGAGGTTTCTTCTCTGAAGTCCATTGAGGTATGGGGATGCAGCGAATCCGTAGCCAAGTCAGCTAGTGATATCAAGGTAAAACAAGTTGAAGAATATCAAAATACTGGTTTCGACATCTTTTTCCACAAGAGAGAGAACACCAATTCGGATTCAGGTAAACTGTGGAAAAAATTCAACTACATTCTAATCTCATTTTTAAAACTCTGTTAGAGGCATTTTCAATTACTATATCTTGTCAGCCCAACATAACTGCTAAGTGTGTTATATATATAAATAGCCTCCGAGATTTGTCAGAATTTTTCATTAGAACACCTAAACTAAGCTTATGACCTATTAAACACTTGCTTTATGCTTAAACTGTATCAATTGAGCATAAATCTGACAATTTTAAAGCAAGTGCATTGCCTAAATATCCCTTGAAGTTGAAGTTGACATGTCAAGAAAAACCAATGGAAAAAAGACACATCAGCAAATTAAAAGAAGTCAAGATATGAAAGGAAGAGAGAGAGGATGAGTTGACCGGTTAAGAAGATTCCGGCAAAACCTCCATTCTGGATGAAATTTTAAGTGAACTCTGCAAATTCCTTTAGTATAAAATTATCACTAGGTTTAGCTCAAAATAATAAGGCCAAATAATATTGAGATAAAAGCAAGAAACAAATGGAAGCCATAAATATGCACTTCTTCCGTTTGGACCAAATTGTGCAAAGCTCTGAAAACAAGTCTAAGTTGTACCCTTTTGCCTTTCTTCCAGAAAGTTTATGCTAAATACAAATGACAGAAAATGGCTTAGAACATTCATAAAAATGAGTTTCGAATAAGAAGAAGAAGAGAAGACAAAAATGGCTGGAAAATTAGCTTTACCGGTGAAAGTATTCATTCCCGGCAAAAGCATTATTGTTGCTTAAGTAGGAATCACACCTTCTGCCATGTCAGCATGTCGTGTATATTAGACACAGTCTAACCATAGGTCAAGTATTTAATAGATCATGAGCTTAGTTTGAGTGTCTGGATGAAAAATTCGAATAAGTTTACTATGTTTTTGGCCTATATTACAGGTAAAAGTTCTTGAAATATAAGTACTGTCAATCAAAAAGACTAATATTTGCCCCACTTGTGGAATTTCACTGCAAGAAGCCTATATATAGTTGCTGTTAATGTAAACAATTAACTAGGAGGGCTCATAAATATTGTTTTGCCAAACCAAAAGCAGATGATTGGTTATGCTGCATATCTTATGCAAATGATTTATAAAGAAAGAAGACCCGGTAGCCAGAAGCTAGAACGTAAATTTGTATTTACTTATCTAACATCTTGAATAGTAATTCTATCTTTGAAAAATGATTTCTGTAACGCTAAAAAATGACTTATCAAAACCAATTAGTCAGTCAATGCAAGCACTTAATTAAGCAAAAAGCAAAATTATCTTCTCTTATTTAACTGTCTAAAATTGTAGAAAACGTGTTTGTTCCTTGAGCAGGAAGTTATTTACTATATTATACCTGATTTCATTTTCTGAAAAATTTCTTTTTTGGTCATAACAATTAATTTTAGAGCTATATGATGACGTTGACGACGACGTTGACGTTGACGTTGACGTTGACGTTGACGTTGACGTTGACGTTGACGTGGACGTGGACGTGGACGTTGACGTTGACGTTGACGTTGACGATGACGATGACGATGACGACGACAACGATGATGACGATGACGATGACGATGATGACGATGATGATGTTGATGATGATTAAAAGTTCCCGGTGCTACTTTAATAAAGCAGATTTTTGCTCGTCTATGTCTTTTGTTGAAAGCTATTTCTTTTATGATGATGATGATGACTACGGGCAGGAGGAGGAGAAGGAGTATGAGTATTAGCCAACGTGATTTTGAAGATCCTGAACTTTTTTAGTGAGTTTTTGGCTAAACCTTAAGCCCTTCAGTACATTTAAGGTCTATGAGGAAAACAGTTAATATTTTTTCTTTCTTTTGGTTTATGGCTAAGTTGTTATTTGTGTTTACTATTTACCACATTCCTATTCGACTTAACGACGGTCTATGTTTTCAAAGTTACTTACAAATTACTTACAAATTGCTCAGACTATGTTTCTTTCTGAGCTTTATTGTATGGGGTCAAATTTGACCAATCACGTCCTATCACCAACATGACCAACCACTGAATGCTAACTAGTCTACACGAGGGAACGACCCTGGGGTGAGAGGAGGAACGACCTCGACCTGTCATCGGCTCCGCTAGAAAGTACACTGACGTTATCGTTCTAATGACTCAGCTTGGATCCCCCATTATATAAAGGGGATCCGAGCCTTGTAATAGGCAGGATAACTTGTAATAGAAAAACTGATTCTCTCTCTGATCTTTATCTCCATATCTCTTTCTCTCTCTATATCGCTCTTTTACTGTTATTATTGTTCCGATTATTGAAATGATCCTGGGATTTATTATCTTCGACTACGATTTACCCCTTCATCACAAAAGATGAAATCGGACCCAAATGCAAGAAGGTCAAATGTCCTATGCGAATTCCATCAGGAAAGAGGACACAAGACCGAAGATTGCATAGGTTTACGACTGGAGGTGGTCAGAATGTTGAACCAAGGATACCTGAAAGAACTGCTCAGCGATAAAGAAAAGGCCAACTTCGCCAGAGGGCGCAACCCATCTCAAGGAGCACCAAGGCCACCGTCGCCGGCACGTACCATACAAATGATTATCGGCGGTGGTGGCGACTCAGTGATCAACCACGTAAAGTTCACCACCACGCATAAGTTGAAGCGACGATCACTCACGAACGGTATGATGGCTTCGAAGACAGTATCATCTTCGAAAAGTTAGATGCCGACAGTTTGTCTTTCCCTCATGACGATGCTCTAGTCATAACATTACGCATCGCTGATACAGATGTGGAAAGAATTATGGTAGATGACGGAAGCGGCGCATGTATTATCCACCCGAGAGTTCTCATGCAAATGAAGCTCGAGGATAAGATAATACAGCATTGCATAACACTAACGGGTTTTAATAATGTAGTAGAACGGACATCTAGAGAAATAGCACTACTAGTCCTGGCTGGGGGAGTCACGCTGGAAACTACATTCCGCGTTATGGACCAGGAAACCGCCTATGATGCCATTATAGGCCACCCATGGATACATGCCATGCAGGTCGTCCCCTCAAGCTTCTACCAGGTAATCAAGTTTCCCACCCCGTGGAGAATTTTTAGCATACGAGGTGAGCCCCGTACTGCCCAGGAATGCTACCGGATCGCCCAAGATTGCACACATACCAAGCAGTTAACAGGGGCAAAAGCGGAGGCATAGCAATCAGCCATGACAGGAGCTAAAACCGACCCGCCAGTAGAAATCATCATAGAGCCTGATGTTGTAGAAGCTTGCAAAGCAACCATTGAAGATCTCGACACGGTACACCTGGACGACGCCGACGATATAAAAAAGGCTTATATCGGACACAACCTCTCCGATCCAAGTAAGTATCGTAAACTTTTGACTAACAATGCCAATCTATTTGCCTTTTCACACTCAGATATGCCGGGGATTCCAAAAGACATCGCTACTCATAGGTTGAATGTCAATCTGCTCTATCCGTCCGTGCGGCAGATGAGGAGGAAATTTAATGCCACAATTAACGAGGCAGTAAGTGAAGAAGTGGAAAAATTACTGGCCAACGGCTCCATCAGGGAATCGAAATACCCCTCAATAGGTCACTAATGTGGTCATGGTCAAAAAGAAAAATGGCAAGTGGAGAATGTGCCGATCTGAACAAGGCATGTCCAAAAGATTCTTTTCCATTACCCCATATCGACCAGCTGATCGACGCAGCAGCAGGACACGAACTGCTGAGTTTCTTGGACGCCTACTCCGGCTACAACCAAATCCTAATGGCCGAGGAGGATCAAGAAAAAACAACTTTCATCACCCACCAAGGAACTTACTGCTATAATGTGATGCCATTCGGACTCAAGAACGTGGGGGCCACATACCAGAGGCTAGTTACCAAGATGTTCAAGGAACAACTCGGCAAGATAATGGAGGTCTATATCGATGACATGTTGGTGAAATCAACAAATAAAGAAGACCATATCGGTCATTTGAAAGAAGCCTACGAGATATTGAAGCGATACGGGATGAAACTGAATCCGAAAAAATGCGCCTTCGGTGTAGCCTCAGGAAAAGTTTTTGGTTTCCTTGTGTCATAACGAGGCATCGAGGTAAACCCTAATCAGATCAAAGCCATAGACATGATACCTAAGGTACTAAATAGCAAGAAACAGGTACAGAAGTTGACGGGGCGAATAACCGCCCTATCAAGGTTCATCTCACAATCTTCAGATAGGTGCCACAAGTTCTTCAATGTACTAAGAAAGGATCATGGACTACAATGGAATGAAGAGTGCATCGATGCCCTAAGGAAACTGAAAGCATAACTATCCTCACCACCACTACTTGTCAAGGCGGACCCAGGCAAAAGTCTACTCGTATACCTAGCAGTATTCGAAGTCGTCGTCAGCGCAGTCCTGGTCCGTAAAAAATAAAGGTACACAATCCCCCATTTACTATATCAGCAAGATCTTAATCGACGGCAAAACAAGGTACCCACACATTGAAAAACTGGCTCTGGCACTAGTCGTAGCTTTACGAAAGCTTAGACCTTACTTTCAATGTCACCCCATAAAAGTAATAACATTTCCCCTAAGGGGCATCCTGCATAAACCCGAGCTCTCAGGTAGACTTGCCAGATGGGCCATAGAGCTCAGCGAGCAAGACATAACGTATCACCCCTGAACTGCCATTAAGTCGCAGGTGCTCGCCGACTTTGTCGCCAATTTTAGTGTGGAAATTCTACCGGAAGCAGAACAAGAGGTCCTTCGTGCCTCCACTCTTACCAATATTTGGACCTTCTATATTGACGGAGCCTCGAATGCCTCGGGATTGGGACTCGTCCTCAAAGTCTCTATAGGCGAAGTAATTCACCAGTCCATACGATGTCCCGAGATGACTAACAAAAAGGCCGAGTACGAGGCTATGGTTGCAGGTATGAAGTTAGCACTCAAGTACGGAGCCCGACGTCTCATTCTCCACTACCAATCCCAACTCGTCGTAAATCAAGTCATCGGGACTTTCCAAATTAAAGAACAACGACTACAAAAGTATCAATCAGAGATCCACAAACTGATGCTAGAATTTGATGAATGCCGCCTCGAACAGATACCTAGGGCATAAAACATTGAAGCAGATGGCCTAGCCAAGCTATCGGCAGCCACCAAGAACATCAACAAAGGAAACGTGGTCACTCTCCTCCATTCAGCCATAGACCACGTCGAGGTATTTTCCTTGAACTTAACATGGGACTGGCGCAACCGCTTTGTATATTATCTGCAGGACGGAACAATCGCACAAGACAAAAAAGAAGCCAAGAAACTCCGAGTACAAGCTGCACGATACAGCATGGTAAATCATGACCTCTATAAAAGAACGTTCGGCGGCCCCCTCACTAAATGCCTCAGACCCCACCAAACAAGACAAGTATTGGAAGATGTGCACGAGGGCCATTACAGTGCCCATACCGGGAATCGTTCCCTCGTCTGATGTCTCATCCGCGCCGGCTATTACTAGCGTACGATGAAAAAAGAAGCAGCGGACTATGTCCAGAGATGCGAGCAGTGCCAAAAATACTAATAGGAACAAACCTATTGTTGTATATGAAAGTAGACAAAAGAAATAAAAATTAAAAAGAGATAAAATATGATGTAAGAGCTTACATCGATATTCTTGTGATGTAAGCGCTTACCTCAGCATTCTTATGATGTAAGCATTTACATCAACATTCTTATGATGTAAGCGCTTACCTTGGCAGGGCATTCAAATGCCTATAAATAGGGGTCTACATTTTCTTTTGTAGATAATCCCAAAAACTTCTTCTTTCTCTCTTTAGTTAATAAAGAGCTATTCTTTGTGTGGCCTTGGAGTAGGCAAAAATTGCCGAACCACGTAAATCTTGTCTTGTCTTGTCTTATGTAATTTATTGCTTCTCTCCTAAATATTCTTTCCCTTCTATTCACTTGGCTCGCTTCCCAACAACTGGTATCAGAGCACAGACAGTGTATTTCTGCTATAAAAGTACAGTATTGGTGCAGGTACTATTCACAAGAATAGTGCGACACTATTGATCATCGTTATTATTCACATAAATTATTTTTGTGAAAAAATGGCATCGGAAGAAGGGAAGTTTAAGATTGACAAGTTCAATGGCAAAGATATTAGATTCTGTAAAATGCAAATAGATGATTATTTGTACCAGAAAAAATTACACTTACCTCTGACCGAGGTGAAACCGGACACTATGGCCAAAGCGTATTGGGATCTATTAGACTGCCAAGCTCTTGGTGTGATTCATTTGACGCTAACACGAAATGTGGCATTTAACATAATTAACGAGAAGACCATTGCAGGCCTGATGAAGGCGTTATCAAATATGTACGAGAAGCCATCTGCTTCAAATAAAGTCTATTTGATGCGTCAATTGTTCAACTTAAAGATGACAGAAGGTGGATCAGTCACGGAACATATCAATGAGTTTAATACAATATTAATTCAGTTGAGTTCTGTTAATATAACAATTGATGACGAAATCAGGGTGTTGATTCTACTATCATCTCTACCGGAGAGTTGGTCTGCAATATTAACTGTAGTTAGCAGTTCATCAGGAAGTATCAAACTCAAATTGAATGATATTAGAGGCTTGGTTCTAAGCGAAGATATTCGCCGAAGAGAATCAAGTGATTACCCAGGATTTGCTTTTAGTACCGAAAGCAGGGGGAGAATCAACCAAAGAGGACAGAGTCATGGTCGTGGCAAATCAAAGTCAAGGAGAAGAGGACAATCCAAAAATCGCAAGGACATTACTTATTGGAATTGCGATAAAAAGGGTCACTACAGTAGCCAGTGTAGAGAACCAAAGAAGAAGAAGGAAGAATATTCAGTAAATGTAATTGCTGAACAAGTCGGTGATGCACTAATTTGTTGTGCAGACAATCCAACCGAATCTTGGATTCTGGACTCAGGTGCATCCTTTCTCTCTACATCATGCAAAGAATTATTGCATAATTATATTGCTGGAAAATTTGGAAAAATTTATCTAGCAGACGACGAACCTCTCGACATTGCCGAAAAAGGTGAAGTTCATATAAATACTTCACAAGGCACGCTATGGAAATTGCAAAATGTACGACATATTCCTGGCCTTAAGAAAAATATGATATCCATGGGTCAGATTGACGGTGAAGGACATATAACAACATTCGGCAACAAATCGTGGAAGATAACCAAAGGGAATTTGGTTATGGCACGCGGATTCAAAAGGGGAACACTGTATGCAACTGCAATAGAAAGAGATACCATAGCAACGGTTGATCATGGTCGTGATACAACATTGTGGCACCGGAGGCACGGGCATATAAGTGAGAAGGGAATGAAGCTTTTGGCATCCAAAGAAAAGTTGTCAAACCTAAAACATGTTGAATTAGGTTTGTGAGAAGATTGCATTTACGGGAAACAAAAGAGAGTTAGTTTCTCAAAGGTGGGAAGGACGCCAAAGAAAGAAAAGCTGGAACTAGTGCATACAGATGTGTGGGGACCATCTCCTTTAACTTCTCTAGGAGGCTCACGCTATTATGTCACCTTCATTGATGATTCCACAAGAAAGGTATAGGTTTATTTTCTGAAAAATAAATCTGATATGTTTGTTACCTTTAAAAGATGGAAAGCTGAAGTTGAAAATTAGACAAGTCTAAAGTTAAAATTTCTGAAGTCTGACAATGGAGGAGAGTATGATAGCCAAGAGTTCAAAGCATTTTGCTCAGAGAATGGGATCAGAATGATCAAGACAGTTCCTGGAACACCGGAACAAAATGGCGTTGCTGAGAGGATGAACCGAACCCTGAATGAACGAGCGAGAAGTATGAGAATACACTCTGGATTGCCAAAGTATTTTTGGGTCGAGGCTGTTAACACGACAGCTTACCTCATAAATAGGTGACCCTCTATACCGCTGAGTTTTGAAATTTCTGAGGAGGTATGGACAGGAAAGGAGGTAACTCTCTCACATCTGAAAATTTTTGGTTTTGTTGCTTTTGTGCATGTAAACTCTAATGATAGAGATAAGCTTGATCCTAAAGCCAAGAAATATTTCTTTATTGGCTATGGTGATGATAATTTTGGTTATCGGTTTTGGGATGATCATAATAGAAAAATACTAAGACACAAGAATGTCACATTTAATGAAAATGTAATGTACAAGGACAAGCTTGAAGTAGATTCAACCAACACTAGCAAACAGAAATGTCTGAAATAGTTGAGTTAGAAGAAATCTCAAAAAATGAAGTGGCTAGAGGAATTACAACTGATTCTGAAATTGAATATGAAGAACCAAAAGCCGAATTTGAAAAAGAACTAGAAGCCGAACCTGGATCAGAATCAGAACTGGAACCAGAGATAGAATCAAACGCAAAACCAAATTTGGAATCAGGACCCGAATCAAATTCGGATTCTGTTACTCATGAACCTATATTGAGGAGATCTAAAAGAGTCACGAATCCTCCAGATAGGTTAACTCTCTCTCTCTCTTTACTATTTACTTCTAACTGATGCTGGAGAACCAGAGCATTTTGTTGAAGCAATGCAGGTGATAGACTTTGATAAGTGGAAGCTAGCCATGAACGAAGAGATGAATTCTCTTCAAAAGAATAAAACATGGATACTTACGGAATTACCAAAAGGAAAAAAGGCATTGCAGAACAAGTGGGTGTGAAGAGTCAAGGAAGAGCATGATGGTAAGAAGAGATATAAAGCACGATTAGTAGTAAAAGGCTTTCAGCAGAAGGAAGGAATTGACTAAACCGAGATCTTCTCTCCTTAGTCAAATTAACTACTATCAGGTTGGTGCTAAGTATCGTAGCTGCAGAAAATTTGCATTTGGAGCAGCTAGATGTTAAAATTGCTTTCTTGCATGGTGACCTTGAAGAAAACATCTACATGAAGTAACCTGAAGGTTTTCAAGTTTCTAGTAAAGAAAACCATGTGTGTAAGTTGAAGGAGAGTTTGTATGGTTTGAAACAAGCTCCCCGACAATGGTACAAGAAATTTGATGGATTCATGCATAAAAATGGTTTCTCACGATGTGAGATGGACCATTGCTGTTATATCAAAAATCTTGATGAATCCTATATCATTTTACTGTTGTACGTTTATGATATGCTAATTACAGGATCTAGCATAAATGAGATCAACTTGGTTAAGCAACAACTGGCGGAGGAGTTTGAAATTAAAGACTTAGGACCAGCTAAGCAAATGCTTGGGATGAGGATTAGCAGAAACAGGTCGGAAGGAACTTTAAAGTTGTCTCAAGAAAAGTACATACAGAAGGTACTAAGCAGGTTCAGTCTTCATGATGCAAAGACCAGAAGTACTCCACTCGGAAGCCATCTTAATCTTTCAAAGGATCAATCACCTAAGACAGATGAAGAAAGGAAGTACATGTCCAAAGTTCTGTATGCTTTAATAGTAGGAAGTTTGATGTATGTTATGGTTTGCACTAGACCTGACATAGCCCATGCAGTTGGAGTTGCAGATCCAGGAAAGGAGCATTGGGAAGGTGTAAAATGGATATTGCGATATCTCAAAGGCACCTCAGGTATGGAACTTTGTTTTAAAAGGAGAAATATTATTTTACAAGGTTTTGTTGATGCAAATTTAGGCGGCGATCTGGATAGTCAAAAAAGTACCACGGGCTACGTGTTCACTTTTGGTGGTACTGCTGTTAATTGGATGTCCAGACTTCAGAAAAGTGTTGCTCTATCTACCACTGAAGCAGAGTACATGGCAATCTCAGAAGCTAGAATAGAGATGATTTGGCTCAAGAATTTTCTTAAAGAGCTAGGTAAAGAGTAGGACAATTGCCAGCTTTTCAGCGATAGCCAGAGTGCAATTCATCTTGCCAAGAATCCAGTGTTTCATGCAAGATCGAAGCATATCCAGTTGAGGTATCATCATATCCGAGAGTTGATAAATGAAGGAACTCTGTCCCTGCAGAAGATACCAGGATCAAAGAACCCGTCAGACATGTTGACCAAAGTTGTCGGTGTTGACAAACTGAGGATGTGCACTACCTCAGTTAGCCTTCAAGACTGATAGCGTGAAGGCGCCACTAGAGAATATCAAATCTTTTTTTTTCTTTCTTGATGTAACATAGGATTGAGGGGGAGATTGATAGGAACAAACCTATTGTTGTATATGAAAGTAGATAAAAGAAAGAAAAATCAAAAAGAGATAAAATATGATGTAAGTGCTTACATCGACATTCTTGTGATGTAAGTGTCACACCTCCTTTTTCCGAAGCTTTATCCTACGGCTTTACTACACCCCGGAAGGGATACAATAAAGAAGGATTTTTTCCATTTTAAGGACAATCGAAACGGGATTCGGTTTTTATTTAAGAATCAGAGTCGCCACTTGGGAGATTTATGGTGTCCCAAGTCACCGTTTTGAATCCCGAATCAAGGAAGGGTTTGACTCTGTTTAACAGTCGCGAACCAGAAATCTGAGTAAGGAATTATGTTAACCCGACAGAAGGTGTTAGGCATTCTCGAGTTCCGTAGTTCTAGCACGGTCGCTCAACTGTCATATTTGGCTAAGATACTTGATTTTATTACCTATTATCCTGTTTGTGCATTTCAGAATTAATTACCGCTTTTTGTCAAATTATTTTATTTTAAGAAAGTGAACGTTATTTAAGGATATATTTTCGGATCACGTCACATGAAATGCACCCGAATCCTTGACATATTCTTATTCGACGTTTTCGGATTTGGATTTGGGTAGCATGAAATGCCTACCCGTATTAGGAAGGTAAGATTATTTAAAATCGCGCCTAAAGCGTCTAACTTGTTATATCTTTTGGGAAGACCGTGAAATTTGCTAAACGATCCGTCCCGAATTTCTAACTATTTTTTATGAGGTAATTAATGAGGGCCCCGCAATTGTATTTTATTTGGTGAGGCTCGTCTCATTTTTATTTATTAAAGCCCAACTAAAGTAGCTAAATTTTCTATTTTTTGTCTCTAAAGCTTAATTAATCCGTGAATATAAATTTGAACTCTTAATCCAAGTCCAAACCCAAACAAAAGAAAATACCTTTTAGCTTGAGCCCGCTACCTAATTAGAAGTCCAATTCTATATCCGTGAATTAATCCCCTATATTTCCAAATATATAAATTCGAGTCTCTAATTCAAGTCCGAATTCAAACAAAAGGGAAGACCCTTTTAGCTTGAACCCGCTACCTAATTCGAAACCCAATTTTATATCAGGGCGTTTTAACTTTGTGAGGGCCATGGAAATTGCTAAGTGGCACACCTCGAATTCTAGATTAATCAAATGAGGGTCATACAATTGTTATTTTATTTTGGCTTGGCACAAATAAAACTGACAAAAGGAATTAGTACATGGATCTTGACAATCGTAACCTACATATACAAACAGTTTAGAGATTCTTCCACATCAATGCAAATAGCAAGTACAACTTTAAAAAAGGGAAACAGTACTACTGATAGTCCATTTTTGGACCTGACTTTTGTAAAGCTTCTCATTATAGAAAATACATGGACATAAGCAATTTATTCCAAACAAATAGCATGCACTTAGAACATTTCAATACCACTCCA
>MU740329.1:8405-36771 GCA_026770625.1 Nicotiana glauca
TTCGAGATTAATTCGGTGACTTGAGTGTGACACAAATATTATTTAATAGCTGACAATACAAATCAAAATTATTTCCTTTCTGATGTGGAAGATCAAACTAAGCTGCAACCACAGAGCATACTCAAACAGAACCTTAACTCAGTTACCACGATAAATCTTTTCTGATGTTGAAGATCAGACTGTGCTGCAACCACAGAGCATACTTAGACAGTACATTGGCTCTGATACCAATTGTTGCAAAAGCCAAATGTATATAGTGTGAATAAGTCACAACTACTATATCAAAAATTATGACAGCCACCAAATAATAAATAAGACAATAAAACAACAATAAAAGGAACACCAGAATTTACGAGGTTTGGCTAATTTTGCCTATTTCTTCGGACACAACCAATATTTTATTTCACTCCAACAAGACAAGTGAAATAATACTAAAGAGAGAAGATACAAATGCCTTAAGAAGATGAGAAGGCAAATGAGAGGTGTGTTTAAATCCTAAACACTAGGCCTCCTTTTATAGGGAAAAATTCCCAAACCAAAATGTAATCCACCGATGTGGGAGACTAAGTTTTTGCCAAACTTCAACAGTAGGAATCAAATTTTTGATATTGGAACAGAGACAACAGAATGCGTAACAGAAGGTGTAACTGGAAGATTTATATTGACAATTACAAGTGGTATTTATAACACGTAAAAATAATATAAAGACTAAATTATCCTTCTAGCTATACAAAATATATCTATCATTTAACATGGCTTGTCCCATTATACATTTATATGTTTATCTCTTGTGGCGACATGCAGTTCTCTCTATCCCACCGTTTAGGCAAAAAGGAAATGTAAATGAACTTCCCCAGCCTAGCTTTCCACGTTAAGCTAAAGACTATATGGTATTATTAAAACTTGTACATCTTTCTAGATTTCAACTCCATTACTTAATTTTACAGTAGGTACCACAAAAATATAAGAAGAAGCTCAATTCATAAACTCCAACGCAAAAAAGAATATAGTAGTCAGAAAATTCGACTGTTTTTTTATCGCTTGGCAATTTAAATTGTCCGACCACCATAGTCAGAAATTTTCTGAGTACTATAGTCGGAAAATATTTTCCGACATTGAAGTTTTCTGACTACTCTGAATCTATCTGAATGTAGTCGAAAAACGGTGATTTTCTTGTAGTGATATATATAAAACTGTATCGAGGTCGTCCTAATTACAGGATTTTTGAATGAATAACAAATTTATTAGTTATTAAAAAAAGTTGGGGTTAAATTCATCAACTAATAGCTATTGTTGATGGTGCATATATATATGGTGGTTAAGTAATATATGATGCCTTTGTCATTATCAGTGAGCTGTCCAAATTAAAGTACGTTAGATGCTATATAGGCAAAACATAAAGGCAGCCCAGTGCACCGGACTACAAGGGTGTATCGTATGCAATCTTATCCTGTATTTCTGCAAGAGGCTGTATCCATAAGCGGATCCAAGATTTAAACTCTATCGGTTTAATCTTTAAAGTTCTCAGTATTGAACTCATTATATCCTTTAAGTTATGGGTTCATGTCTATAATTTATTGTGATTTCATTGAATTTTTGTACATAAATTTGTGTTCCACATCGAAAGTTATGGGTTCAATTGAACCCGTTGCTACAAGGCTACATCTGCCCCTGACTGTATTCATGGCTCGAACCCGTAACCTCCTGGTCGCATGACAGCAACTTTATCAGTTAGGCCAATGCTTAGTATCGACAAAACATGAAGATGAGAAACTTGGAGATTGATAAACTTGAAAGTAATTGGATGGCCATGCATTGATGATAGAAGCCCAGCTGTAGGCATTCATTTCTCCATTAAATGACTCTATCTCCAAGTTGGAGGTACCCTCGCCTTTAACTTTTATTACTTTACTGTTAAATAGATGAAAGAGGCATCTCTTCTTCTCCTATCCCTTGAGTTCGTTCACCTACGCTTATCTCATCATTATATTATTGCCAACTATATAGCAACATTATTTATACTTTTTACTAACGTATATAAACTGCTAGATTCTTTACAACTTATACAAAATATATTTGTTAATGCAACGGTGTATATAACTTAAATTTGTATACCAATTTTTCTTTTACTCCATATCATGTCCTATTTGTTTACTTACAATTAATGTAGTAGTTGCGGAATTCTATGAGATTTAAGCGAATCAAGTGCAAGTATATATATATGTAGATAGTTCTACATATATATATATATATATATATATGTAACATATAGTACTCTATAGATGCACATAGAACAAGGCCAACCAAAGAAAGCCACATCAAACTGAGCTAGTAGTAGTTTGAGGTGGAAGAATTCACTTCTCCTGCTGGGAGTTTCTTTTAGTAATTTTTTTTTACCTCTTTGGTTTGTGTCTGAGCTCAATGGCTGTGGTTGGTCCTGTGATTGTGAAACTCCTTCTCTCTTTAGTACTTCTATGGCTTAACTTTCATTCATCTCTTCCTCTCACTCAAGGTACGTCGTACTTTTTCTTTCACTACTTCTGCATACAACTTTTTTTTACTTGTTTTGATTACTTTTTCAAAGAAACTTTTTATTGGAAATCAGGTGAAAACAAAGAGAAACGAAGAGGAAGTTCCAGAGCTTTGTTCTCAATTTCTATTCCTTGTTTTTTGATGGGCTAATGTCCATGTTTTGTCCTATAAACTATTCTTTTGCCTTAATTTTTAACTTATTTTTTCTTGTTTCTTGACCATATCCATTTACTGCAAGTATACATTTTTTTTATCTGAATCATCAGTCCTACTTGCAGAGATATGCTATAAAAAAAAAAAAAATTTAAAAGGCCAAAACCAAAAAGAGTTGTTAGCTAGCTAAGTGAGAACTGAATTTTAGATTTCCAGAGCCAATCAACCTAACACTACAATTTTTATACTATCAGATCACCTAAAATAACTTTTACATGATAATTAAAATCATCTAAAAGATAACTATACGTTGCGGACCATATATAAAATGTGAGATTAATAACGTGGACAAATAAGATGAATAAGTTACTTGATATAACATATTAAAATATAGTGATAGTGTAAAATTCATTATACTACCATTAAATCCTACACTTTATAATTTCTAACAATGGGAGTCTTTAATTTTGTGTAAAGCAGCAAGCAAATGGGAATCATGGAAAGATAAATATCCATTTATAAAAGCTGCAAGCTCATTCTCATCATCATCATCTTCATCATCAAATGTTGGGAGCCAAAAGGAAAATTATGACTACATAATAGTAGGAGGAGGCACAGCTGGTTGTCCTTTGGCAGCAACTTTGTCACAGAAATTCAGGGTGTTATTGCTGGAAAGAGGAGGAGTTCCATTTGCAAATTCAAATGTGTCATTCATGCAAAACTTCCATATCTCTTTGGCTGACACTTCACCATCTTCTGCATCCCAAATTTTCGTCTCAACCGATGGAGTCTTTAATTCAAGGGCTAAAATCTTGGGTGGAGGCAGTTGCATCAATGCTGGTTTCTACAGTCGTGCTAGCTCAAGGTTTGTAAATTAATCTCATCTGATCTGCTTGCGCCTTTCATGTGTACATTTCTTTTTGCTAACGTTCTGTTAGAGTCCTTGGGTGTGGCCCTGCTCCGGACCCTATGTGAATACAGAGTGTCTCTTTCTCTCGACTTTGAGTTTGAATTTTACTTCTATGTACTTACAATGTGTGTTTTTTACATCATTTACATGTACTTCAATGTCCAAATTTAACTGACAGTATTTGATGGGCACGAAGTGTAAGAAATAAAAAAAAAATTTAAAATTTATGATGTAAAACAAGCCTTAGTAATTTATGTGATTATAAATCATTTCATTAAGGATAAAAAGAAAACTTAAAGGTAAATTATTTCTAAATATAAAAACATGTTATTCTTTTTATTTTTTGGGATAGACTAAAAATGAAAGAGTATCATATAAATTGGCATATGGATAATTGTTTCTAACTATTTTAATTGAATAATCTAAAAGTCCAATAAGTAAAAAAATCCTTTGATTATCAATATAATATAAATTTTATCCTTGAGTTCTATTACTGTATGGTGAAGATACTATAAGGTTTTAATAAATTAAGAAAAGCCAAACTGAAGGTTGGTCAATGAATTAATAATGTCTCCCAACTAAAAAAAGTTAAACCAACTCATAGCTTTCAATGGTGTTTGATTTTTTTTAAAGTCAAAGTAAATTGACCTGGCTGTATGCAATTAAATCATTGGGAGACCTCACATGGTTTTCAAATTCCTAAAATGGAAGAAGTATTGTTTATCGAAAATAACATCTCTACCTTCACAAGGCAAGAGTAAGGTCTGTGTACGTAGATCCTCTTATGGGATTATATTGGATATATTGTTGGAAGAGTATTTTTTCTCGCTCTTATTATTGGTTGATTCAACTTTTGATAAACGAAAAAGGCATGTGATTCAAAATGAATGCATAATTGTCATCATCACTGCAGAGTATCTATAAGTAGAATATTAATCACGAAAATACTTTAGGATTCAAAATATTGTGGGGATACTCAAGGTTAGACCCCATTTTTGATCATGATATATGTTGCTCTCTTTAGTAATGAATGTTGTTTTAGAGAAACCAGTTTGGTCCAAAATAAGTGCTGTTAGACATATAAAGTGTAACTTAATTAGTCAAATAACTCTTATGATTAATGTTATTAAATGATTTTCTTAATTGATGGCGTCAAGACCTTAGACGACATTTATTTTAAATCAGAGGGAGTATTTAGAAAATGTTTATGATTTCTTTTATTGTTTCCTGAACATGAAGCTGAAGGATACTTTCCTGGGTCCTTAAATTTAATAAATTCTTCTCTTAAAATAGCTGTGCATGTAATATCTGTCTCCATATGTGCTTTTTGCCTAGCTTGAAATAAAGATTTGGTTGGAAATGCACAATGATTTTAATGACTAACCAGACATGTGGTTGGTTGTAAAGCCATATCTACCCACAAATCCAGCCCACTGCCTACTTAAAACATCCCCAACTATAAGGCCAATGAATTTAATTTTCCTCTTTATGATAGTTGCCATTATGCTTACAAAGTTTAAATCATCATACTTACTACTATTTAGCACAATGTTGCTGAAATAAAAATATGAAACAGAAATGTAGGTACATAAGCAATTAATGTCTTTTCTTCTGCTAACATGCATGTAAACTTTGTAATTTTTCATTTTAAGAGTTTAACCTCTATACACTAACAACGTAAACTTTCTTTTTTCTTTTACGCTATTAGATCACCTTAGAGGTATTCTAATAGTAACTATCGAAAATCAAAATATGACAAGTAACATTCTATTGTAGGTTAAGTACTGTATAAATATTTTCATTTACACTGTCAGAGAATATAAAATAAATCTTTACAGGAATGTGGCTTGCATGGCCGTGGCCTATGTTTGACTAGAAAATTCCAGCTTTTGAGAACATTTTTATTTTTATTTTTTTTATTTCTCTTTTTCTTGGTGGAGGTTGGGGTGGCTAGTGAGTGCACTAGGCACACAAACCGTGTTGCTGCATGAGGTGAAAATTGATGGCAGATTGATGTATTGATCATGCTATGATCCTTTGAACTTGTAGTTATATCAAGACATCAGGGTGGGATTCTAAACTGGTGAATGAATCATACCCCTGGATTGAGAAGCAAATTGTTCATAAACCAAACTTGGCACCATGGCAAATAGCTGTAAGGGACGGTCTTTTAGAAGTTGGTATCTCACCTTTTAATGGATTCACGTATGATCACGTATATGGAACCAAGTTTGGAGGAACCATTTTCGACAGATTTGGTCATCGTAAATCTGCAGCTGAACTACTTGCCTCTGCCAACCCTGAGAAGCTTCATGTTTTGGTCCATGCAACAGTTCAAAAGATTGAGTTTGACACATCAGGTATTACATGTCAAATTAATCTAATACATTTAGTCCAAGATATAGTAATCTAGTACTAGTCAAAATCTGTCTTCAATGAGATGATGAAATTAAAAATTGTGTAGGAAAGAAGCCAAGAACAGTAGGAGTCATATTCAAAGATGAAAATGGGAACCAACACAAGGCATTTATTTCAAAGAGAAGGGGAAGTGAAATTATAGTATCATCTGGTGCAATTGGAAGCCCTCAAATTCTGATGCTCAGCGGAATAGGACCAAAGAAAGAATTGGAAAAATTGAACATACCGGTGGTACTTGACAATAAATTTGTAGGTAAAGGCATGTCAGATAACCCCTTAAACACCATATTTGTTCCCACAAATAGGCCTGTTGAGCAGTCGTTGATCCAGACGGTTGGAATTACTAAGATGGGGGTCTATATCGAAGCTAGTAGTGGATATGGACAAACCGAAGACAGCATTCATTGCAATCATGGTATCGTTTCAGCTGAGGTTAGTCATAAAACTTCCAACCTCTTTCGAATTCTAGTTAGAGTAACTTTTATCTTGAGCTTATATATATCGCTGGTTAAGGAATGCCTAATACCTGCAATCAGTTCTTGTCTTGCTAGAGACATCCTCATTAGTCATTAGTTTACATACTAAAACAAGCTGACAACTTATAGTGGCAGGAGCCAGAACTTGGCATATACCTTTTAAACTCCTTGCGACTTCATAATAGAAGGTCCTAGGGCCTTCAATCCTTTTTCTGACATACATTGCACGTTTTGGAGTAACCAGATAGGGCAACTCTCCACCGTTCCTCCGAAGCAGAGAGCACAAGAAGCGATTGAAGTGTACAAAAGAAACAAGAAAAATGTTCCACAAGAAGCATTTAGAGGAGGTTTCATATTAGCAAAGATAGCTACACCTTTATCAACAGGGAAGATTAGCCTAAAGAGTACCAACATTGATGACACTCCTTCTGTCACCTTCAACTACTTCAGCCATCCACGCGATCTAAAGCGATGTGTAAATGGCATACGCATTATGGAGAAGCTTGTGAAGTCAAAACATTTCACCAACTACACACAGTGCGACAAGGAGACATTGGACAAGTTGCTTAACATAAGTGTCCAAGCTAATATTAATCTTATACCGAAACAAACTAATGATACAGAGTCACTTGAACAGTTCTGCAAAGACACTGTGCTCACAATATGGCACTATCACGGGGGTTGCCATGTTGGCAAGGTGGTAAACCCTGATTACAGGGTTATTAATGTCCGCAAGCTCCGTGTCATTGATGGTTCGACATTCACTGAGTCGCCAGGCACCAATCCTCAAGCCACACTTATGATGATGGGCAGGTAATATCATACCTTACAAGCTTCCTGAAAAGGACTGACTAGTTAATTATACTAATTGATTTTTTTTTGATGCAGGTACATGGGAGTACAGATTTTAAGAGAAAGATTAGGGAGAGCAGTTGGTTTGTAAAGATCATATAAATCCATTTCTTAGTTTCTTTTTGCTGGGACAACTGAGTGGTAATAGGTGGGGTGGAGTGGTTCTTTTGACATAAGTGCAAGTTTTGTCATTTTAATTCTTTGGCAAACAGTTATGTTGAGTTTGGCATAAGTGTATAGTTTGTCTTTTCATAAAGAAGAAGGCTACATAGGATGAAAAAACTTACACACACTCGGTGTAACTACATTAGTATATCATGGTTATACACGGTAGATTGAGGAGATTATATACATTAACTAACCGTGATTATTGAATGTATATGAAAGAGAAATGTCATTTATGTAAACGCTGGATGTGATAAGATTTTTATTTGCGTATGTGCCCTCCATAAGTAATGTATATGAAGTGCTTGTTATATAATAGGCATCTGTATTCTAAACTTCACATCTCTGAATATCACTTGTCTTTTTGCTTCCTTTAAGGTAAAGTTTGTAACTTGAATTTGATTCAATTTATAAAATACATAAGCTCAATGTGAGTTTTTCTAGTTGGATTTGCTCCCCGCGGTTGTTCAATAAAAATGGGTAAGAGGATTGTGGAATTGACGTGAGGGAGAAGGGAGAGCTATATTTCTTGGAGCGCACTCTGGGCGAATATGAAACGCATGAATATAAGTTATGTCTTGAAATGAAAGACAATTCCGAATCCATTTTGTCTACGAACAAGGAAGCTATAAATAATGCAACAATGAATCTCATGGAGAGTTCGAACTGGCTCAGCCGCTTAGGAATGTACTTCCCTAATGAGATTTATCAAGGTTTGATGTGTAAGTAAGGTATCAAACAACAAACAAGTTAAAATTGCCACTACTTTCACGCTAAAGAAGTCAAACAGATCACACTATTAATATAGAACATCTACTAGTATGGGTTAATTCATTATTTGGTCCTTTACAAACTACATTTTGCTTTGAGGATATTTTAAATTGTCATTTTGGTTTATGACCTTTGTGGGACCTACAGGCCATCCAAGCAAGCATTTGTGATTGTGTTGAAAAATTGGTGCAAATTGAAGGGCCTCATTGCAATTAAAATATTATGAAGAAGTCAGTTATGTAAAAAAAAGCCAGCGAATTTCCTCCATCAGTAATCAGTCCAAGCTTCCCAAAACTTCTATTGCATGAAAAAATAGCTGCATTGAGTTCATAGATGTCTGGGAAGTAACACATTACTTTACCTTTAAAAAAAAAATTATTTTATGAATTTTTTTAGAAGGAGAACTCAAGGAAGAAGATGAACCAGAAAAGAGATTTGATTGTTGAAGTAGGAGATTTGTAAATTAACACTTACGAGAAAACAATACAAAATGCAAGAGATTTATATTTCAAAGTAAAAGATGAACCAGAAAAGAGATTTGATAGTGTAAGCAGGAGATTTATATAGTAAAACGTAGGAATTCCTAGTACAAAATGTTGGAGATACTTATATAGTAAAACGTAGGAGATCTTAATATAAAATGCATGAGGTTCTTTTGCAAAAATGCAGGAGAATTTAGTAGAAATCATAGGAGATATTTATATTATCATAGGAGATTTAATATATAAAGCATAAGAGATATGCATATTAAATGTAGGAGGTTGCTATTATAAAATGTAAGAGATTGATATTAATTGACTTTTATTTTTGTTTACAGGTGATCAACATATGTAGATATTAATGGGCGATTTGACTATTTGCATTGAGTTTGAGTCTAAGGAGAAAAAAATTGTTAGGGTGATTCATTGTCGCCAAGGAGTACGTTATAATGATTTGGTAGAAGTAATATGTCAGCGATACAAGATAACATGAAATCCGGAAACATTATTATGAGTTACAAGCCAATGGTGTTGGATGCCAAGAGACTCCATATGCTCCAATAGAGGATGATTCTGATTTAAAGTCCTATTCGATAATTGTTGATGAACTAGGTGCAAGGCCAACACTAAAAGTTTGTTTATATGAGGATGTAGATGAAATTGAAAAGACAAGTATAGTAAACAAGTTATATTTAGCAGAGTTATATATACTGGTCACCCTTTATTATGTTTATTATTTTTTTAATTAAAATGCAATTTATCTTAATGAAACGTCTAAATTGAGTCGATAGTAAGTGCGAACTTGTTAAGTAATTATTCATAATAACTCCAAGTTACAATGAAAGTAAGACAATGCGTATATTATGGTCTTAATCTCTTATAAATAATTAATGATCTCTTACGATCATGATACAGATCTCTTGTGACCATGAATAGCTCTCTCAAGTTATACTTAGTGGTCACCCTTTATTATGTTTATTATTTTTTAATAAAACACAACTTATCTTAATGAAACATCTAATTTAGTTGATATTGAGTGCGATCATGTTTGTTAAATAATTATTCATAATAACTCCAAGTTACAACGAAAGAAAGATAATGCTCATATTATGGTATTAATCTCTTATGAACAAATAATGATCTCTTACGACCATCATACAGATCTCTTGTGACCATGAGTAGATCTCTCAAGTTATATTTAGTGGTCACTCTTTATTATATTTATTATTTTTAATAAAACACAACTTATCTTAATGAAACGTCTAAATTTAGTTGATAGTAAGTGTGATCTTGCTTGTTAAGTAATTATTAATAATAACTTCAAGTTACAACGAAAGAAAGATAATGCGTATATTATGGTCTTAATCTCTTATGAACAAATAATGATCTCTTACGACCATGATACAGACCTCTTGTGACCATGAGTAGATCTCTCAAGTTATATTTAGTGGTCACCGTTTATTATATTTTTTATAAATAAAATGTAACTTATCTTAATGAAATGTCTAAATTTAGTTGATAGTAAGTGCGATCATGCTTGTTAAGTAATTATTCATAATAATTCTAAGTTACGATGAAAAAAAGATCATGCTTGTATTTATATAGTAAGTTTAAAAATAATAATGTATTGAATTTTTCTTTGGGCCTTGAAATTATTAAAACTGTTACAAGCCAACAAGTAGTTAAACTCAAAGTACTAATTCTTAAAACCTATTATGCTATTTCTACTTATGTAAATCGTTGGTTTTGGTTTTCAGGGTAATCGGAATGAATTTGGAAGAACAATTCTCAGTTTGAAGCTTGAAATTTGAAAGGTTTCACCAAGATTTGACTTATTTGTATACGATCTTGGATAGAAATTTTTATGATTTGGTTAGCTCCGTTAGGTGATTTGGGACTTAGGAACGTGATCGGAATGCATTTTGGAAGCCCGTGGAAGGTTTAGGCTTGAATTGGCGAAATTGAGATTTTGGCATTTTTCGGTTGATAGGTGAGATTTTGATATAGGGGTCGGAATGGAATTCCAGAAGTTTCAGTATCTTCGTTGTATCATTTGTGACGTGTGTGCAAAATTTCAGGTCATTCGGACGTGGTTTGGTTAGGTTTTTGATCAAAAGCGTAATTCGGAAGATTTTGAAATCCTTAGGCTTGAATTCGATGCAAATTTGGTGTTAATGTTATTTTGAGAGTTCCGAAGGTTGGAACAAGATTGAATGATGTTATGGGAATGAATTTGGAAGAACAATTCTCAGTTTGAAGCTTGAAATTTGAAAGATTTGACCAAAAATTGACTTGTTTATATACAATCTCGGATAGGAATTTTTATGATTTGGTTAGCTCCGTTAGGTGATTTGGGACTTAGAAGCGTGATCGAAATGCATTTTGAAAGTCCGAGGAAGGTTTAGGCTTGAATTGGTGAAATTGAGATTTTGGCGTTTTCCGGTTGATAGATGAGATTTTGATATAGGCGTCAGAATGGAATTCGAAAGTTGCAGTAGCTCCGTTATTTTATTTGTGACGTGTCTGCAAAATTTTAGGTCATTCAGGCGTGGTTTGGTTGGATTTTTGATCAAAAGCGTACTTCGGAAGATTTTGGAATCCTTAGGCTTGAATTCGATGCAATTTTGGTGTTTTATTGTTGTTTTAAGTGTTCCGAAGGTTGGAACAAATTTGAATGATGTTATGGGATATGTTGGCATGTTTGGTTGAGGTCCTGAGGGCCTCGGGTGAGTTTTGGGTGGTTAAACGGATCAAATTTGAATATTAAAAGTTGCAGGTTTTAGCTTCAGTTCTGTTACAGGTTTTTCTTCATCGTGATCGCGTGAGGAGGCTCGCGATCGCGTAGAGCTGTCTCGGGGGACATCCAGATTATTTTTCGTATTCACGTAGATAGGGTTGCGATCACGTAAGTGTATGTTTCTGTGAATCACGATCGCGTGGTCTCATTTGCGATAGTGTATTTGTAAGACCATGAGCATCGCGTTCGCGTGGGAATATACGCGATTGTGTAGGGTTAAATTTTGGGCCAGCGGTGTTTCTGCTATGCGATTGCAATGGGTTTTCCGCGATCTCGAATAAGAAAAATAAGAGCTGGGCAGAATGTTTTAAAAGCTCATTTCCGCGATTTTGAGGCTAAGTTCCTCCATTTTTGGGCGATTTTGGAGCTTGCTAAGAGGATTTAAAGAGGGATTCAAGAGATAAGACCTGGAGGTAAGATTTTTGAACTGGATACTCGATCTTGTGTGAATTCTACCTAATTAATCATGGAATTAAGCCTAATATTGAAGAACTAGGGCTTGTAATTGGAGATCTAGGATTTGGGATTTGAGCGGCCATTTGAGGTCCGATTTTGATGTTCTTGATATGAGTAGACTCGTGAGTGGATGATGATTCTATTGATGTGATTTTATCGGATTTCGAGACATGGGCCCGGGGTCGGGTTTGAGAAATTTTGGAATTTTGATGTAAATTGGATATTTTTGAGTGAGCTTCGTTCCTTTAGCATGTTTTAATGAGTATGTACTGATTGTGGCTAGATTCGGAGCATCCGGAGGTTGACTCGTGCGGGCAAAGGTATCGCGGGCTGGAGTTTAGACTGGATCGAGGTGAGTAATGATTGTAAATATTGTCCTGAGGGCATGAAACCCCGAATTGCATATCGTTGTGCTATATTGAGGTGAAACACATGCTGGATGATGAGAGTGAGGTCGTGCACTATTGGGGATAGCGACTTAGTCCATCCCGAATGACTATTTTATTGTGTATTTGATTGAAGAGTATTTTCTATTGTCATGTATTAGGCTGAATGCCATAACTATTTGAACCCTTTCAAGATTTTTATTGATATTTCCTCACTATTTTGACTTGAACTTGTACTCAGTCATAATATATTCTACTATTTTCAAAACTCAGCCATATTTCCTCTGCTTTAACACTTGAAATGATATTCTAAATAATATTTTGGGTTGAGCATCATATTTTACTGTTGCCCGAGTGGCTTATGTAATTTTTGACTGAGTAAGGCCGAGGGCCTATGCTGTGAGGATACTTTTGGGTCGGGCTTCACGCTGCAGCGGTGATACACTGAGTTTGATTTGTGAGCACGTGATTTTTGCCCTAAGCAANGATCGCGTCGTTGTAAGACTTTGAGCATCGCGTTCGCGTGGGTATATACGCGATCGCGTAGAGTGAAATTTTGGGCCAGCGGTGTTTGTGCTTCATGATCGCGATTAAGTAAAATAAGAGCTGGGCAGAATGTTTTAAAAGCTCATTTCCGAGATTTTGAGGCTAAGTTCCTCCATTTTTGGGCGACTTTGGAGCTTGCTAAGATGATTTGAAGAGGGATTTAAGAGATAACACCTGGAGGTAAGATTTTTGAACTCAATATTCGATTCTTATGTGAATTCTACCTAATTAATTATGGAATTAAGCCTAGTATTGAAGAACTAGGGCTTGTAATTGGAGACCTAGGATTTGGGATTTAAAGGGCCATTTGAGGTCCGATTTTGATGTTCTTAATATGGGTAGACTCGTGACTGGATGAGGATTCTATTGATGTAATTTTTATCGAATTCCGAGACGTGGGCCCAGGAGCCGAGTTTGAGCAATTTTGGGATTTTGATGTAAACTGGATCTTTTCGAGTGTGCTTCATTTTCTTAGCATATTTTAATAATTTTGTACTGATTATGGCTAGATTTGGAGCATCCGGAGGTCGATTCGTGCAGGAAAAGGCATCACGGGATAGAGTTGGGACCGGATCGAGGTGAGTAATGATTGTAAATGTTGTCCTGAGGGTATGAAACACCGGATTGTACATCGTTGTGCTATATTGAGGTGACACACACGCTAGATGATGAGCGTGGGGTCGTGCATTGATGGGATTGTAACTTAGTCTATCCCGAATGACTATTTTACTGCGTATTTGATTGAAAACTATTTGCTATCGTCTTGTTTTGGGCTGAATGCCATATTTGGGCCTCGCGCCAACTATTTGAATCCTTCGGGGATTTTTATTGATATTTTCTCACTGTTTTGACTTTGAACTTTTACTCAATCATGCTATATTCTGCTGTTTTTGAAAACTCAGCCATGTTTACTCTGCTTTAACACTTGAAATGATATTCTAAATAATATTTTGAGCTGAGCATCATATTTTACTGTTGCCCGAGTGGCTTATGTTATTTTCGACTGAGTAATGCCAAGAGCCTTTGTTGTGAGGATACTTTTGGGTTGGGCTGCACGCCGCAGCGCTGATACACTGAGTTTGATTATGAGGCCGAGGGCCTGAGATATGTACGCCACGAGGTAGCCTATTGATATGAGTCCTAAAGCCTAGAGATGATGCCACGAGATGGCTTGATATTGCGCTTGGGCCATAAGGGGCCCCTCCAGGAGTCTGCACACCCCCAGTGAGCGCGGGTACCCATTGTGATGTGAGATATAGCTCGAGGGGCTGGTATTGTTTTGAGATATTTCCCGAGGGACAGATTTATTGACACTGTGCCCGAGGGGCGAACATTTATGTGTTTATCTTTCTTATTTGCATGTCATTTACCTATTTAATTGTGTATTTGTGCCCGAGAGGCGGATTTTCTGTGCTCATCTGTTCTAATTGCTTTGCACTCAATTGCTTAACTGTTAAAAATTAAATTTTAAAGAAGTTTAAACTAAGCTAAGGTGCTTAAAGAGATTTTATAGCTTTATTGCTTTCTTACTGGTTTTGTACTACTCTATACAGCATGTTGATGTATTTTACTTGTTTTCTTACTGCTCAGCTTTCATTTACCTTTATTACTCATTGAGTTGGAGTACCCACTTTACTCCCTGCACCTTGTGTGTAGATTCAGATATTTCTGCACCCGGTAGCGAGTATTGGCTGAGCAAAGGCAGAGTCATTAGAGTTTAGCGAGGTAGCTGCCCGACGTCCGCAACACTGCTTTACTCCCTCTTGATGTCATTAGGCTATATTTAGTATATTTCTAGAATCCCATTGTATTTCAAACCTTAGTAGATGATCGTGACTTGTGACACCCCGATGTCGGGTTGTATCTATTTCCGCACCGTTCATTTAAATTTACATTATGCAATATCTGATTAATTAAAATGGCTTAAATTGATCTATTAAAATTATTGATATGGATTTGTGTATTATGTCGGCTGGCCTTGTCTTCACAAGAGGCGCCATTACGATCGGGTCCGGTTTGGGATCGTGACATGTTGGTATCATAGCCTAGTTTACATAGGTCTCACGAGTCATGAGAAGGATTAGTAGAGTCTCGCGGATCGGTACGAAGACGTCTGTACTTAGTTTATTTTCAGCAATCAGTAGCATTAAAAGTAGAGTAGTAACAAATCCAAACATGGTTAGAAGTGCAACTAAGAGCAACACACATTGTTAGATTGGATAGAAACCCAACTCCCAATAATTATTAGCTCCTTGTAAATATCTATCCCGAGTTTCGAGTAAAAGTTATATCGACCACTCTTTTCCATTTTATAGTGGTATAAGGTTGGAGCGGATCACTTTTTAGCGCCGTTTTCGGGGACATAAACGGTTTTGGCTATCTATTTGACTAGTTGTGTGTCTTGTTTTTCTTTCCTTCTATTTTACTGACTTGATTGAGTTAATCGATTCAGGTATAAAATGGCAAATAATTATCCTCTCAGAATTATTCTCCCGGGGTAGGAGGAAGATGATAATGGTGAAGATGCGCTCCCCATCAGAATGCATATAAACATCTAAAAGGGATTTGTGGATACCTGCTGGGGTAGCAAACAAATGAATGTGTCGGAGGATGCATTGAGACTGAGATTGTTCCCTTTTTGTTATGCCTTGCAATATTACGTCGATATTACGTCCCGCGGTATTATATTACGATGATGTTACGCCTTACAGTACTAAATTACAATGATGTTACGCTTAGCAGTACTAAATTACCATGATGTTGTACCCTGTAGTATTGTACGTTGAATTTGTCGTAAGGTAATTGACATCAGTCCAAGGAAAAAGATTATTTGGAGATTATAAGGATTAGGCTATTTCAAACAAGTGATGAATAAATTCGTGAAGGTGAGAGGGGGAGCAAGTCAAAGAAAAGGAATTTTCGTCCAAGTTTGGCATGTTGGGATAACATTCGGGCCGAGCTAAAATACCTTGTATTTATGGACTAGTACCACACAAGGTACCACATGACCATGATAGTAAGGTGTATAATGTTTATTAAAAGTGAGTAATACTTTAAGTAATTTGAAATAATTTTTAAATATGTAGAAAATTAGTTAATTATCGAGTAACGGGTCATTACCTATTTAATTAATAATTTTGGGATAAATTAAACCCCTCCCCCAACGTGGCAATTATCCATTTACATGTAATGACTAAGTATTAAAGTTGCAAGGTGTCACACTTTGAGAAAGAAGTGTGACACCAAGCTAGACATGTGGGGCCCATATAATAATTAAGCATGACTTTCCAAATTCACAATTTATCTTCAATTCTCTTAAACAAAAACATAATAACGTTTTTTCTAGGAGATTCATCCAAGATTCCTCATCCTCTCTAATGTGATCTTTATTCTCTTAAGAAAAGAGTTCAATCAAATATCATTTTCCAAAAAAAAAAAAAAAAACCAAACGTTACTGCTAAGTTCTTACGGAAAAGCTTCAGCCAAGATTATCTTTGCATAACAACGTTATTGCTTCCGGTATTTCAGATGAATTGTTACCTATTTTGATCTTGTTGTAACGTGTTCCATTGCAATTGGCGTGCGTTAGAAGGATTGTCTAGAGGATCGACTCAAGTATGTTAAGGTTATCCCTTGTTTTTTTTGGCATGATCCATATGAAATAAACGAAACGAGCAAATGACCAACTTTCATAAATGACTCTATCCATAGAAATCCTAGGGGTGTCTATATTCTTGATTCCCCATGTAAATTATAATTATATCTTTTGTTCATGTGTCTAAAAAAAATACGTATTTGATAATGTTTACCCGAAAGGCATATTAATTTTTACGGCAATCCGAGAAAAGTTTATTATCGTATTTCTTATGCATCTCATGTATTTATACATGTACATTTACCAATGATGATATGGCGTTATATACGCATATATATGTATATGGGATATGGGAAAAGGTTACGACGTTATATATGCACCACCACCTGATCAGCTGATATACGTTGATAATTTGCCCACAGTGGTCGAGATAATATGATGGGATGCCCTCAGAGGCTTGAGGATGTTATGACCTCATGTACCTATGCACGACATGATATTCACACACATATGCATGACACTATAAGTATTTCATGATTTACAGAGTTATCCAAACTTACAAGTTGAGTCATTTACTCTATATTTATTCCATGTCTGTTATGTACTTATTTATGTGCCTTACATACTCGGTACATTATTTGTACTAACATCCCTTGTTCCTGGGACGCTGCGTTTCATGCCCGCAGATCTCGATAGATAGGTCGATTTAGACGTGTATTGTTTGGTATGGCGGGACTCTATCTTGACCTTTATGAAAATTATTTATTCTTAGAGGCTTGTAGACAAATCTCATGTACGTAAAAGATTGTACGGCCTTGCCGGCCTATGTTCAGTGTATGAGTGGCTCTTTTGGTCTTATGGGCCCATATGTCTTGTGTATCAGTTGATATCACATGTTGAATTCTACTTATCTCACGCAGCCTTCCGGCTCAGTTATCAATGATAGTATGATATGAAAAGATATGTTATATAGGTACTCGGTTGAGTAAGGTACCAGGTGCCCGTCGCGGCCCATCGGTTGGGTCGTGATAGAAGTGGTATTAGAGCAGTTCTATCCTAGGGAATCTACAAGACGTGTCTAGTAGAGTCTTGTTTATGGGTGTGTTGTGCACCACACTTATAGGCAGGAGGCTACAGGGCATTTAGGACTGTCACTCTTTCTTCTTACTCTAGATCATGTGGTAGAGCTCAATTTCCTAAACTCTATCTTATTCGTAATGCAACGATGCGTACATCTAGAAAGACGGCTGGTAAGAGATATAGCTGTGGAAGAGTTGAGTTAAAGGAATTGAGTTCGCATCATTCCCATGATGGATAAATGTGAGGTCTTCAGCAGAACATATGTGTACCTTACGTGTAAGCTTCTTGATAAGGAGTTTTAAGGCAAGAATATCTATCCACCTCTATGGTGAAAGACAATAAGAGATCCAGAAGACAGATACAAGCTTTGTATGTGGCGAAATCGGAGGGTCCAATTCCTCGTCACTAATTCTTTTTGGAAGATCATCTTGAGGCCTCGAGGTTTTGAAGCTGTGACCGAGTTCCCTCCCTCGAGGCTCGTCGACGCCCGAACTGAAGGAAATATCAACAGAGGATATAGTAAAAATGGGGAGTTCCCAAGACACACGGCTAAGTCTAAAAAAGCCGAGCAGGACTGCCTTGAACTTGTATCAGGGTGTCATGTCCAACTGTCCCATCTCTATATCTTTATAATTAATGCATTTTGTACCATAAGGTTTCCTCTCCTATATAAAGGGGATCTCTATCATTTTATAAATAACTGTGGTTGCTCAAACTATTCTACACGAAATATACAAGAACTCTTTCTCTTTTCTCTTTAACTTACTCTCTCAATATTATTGCTCTTATTTATTGTCTCCATATTTGTTCTTCATTTATTGCTTATCATTGGCCATAAAGCGACTCCTTTAATTATATCCCAACTGTTAGCCCTTCCCCGAGTATCCTTAATAGCTCGAGCCCGAGACTAGGAATCAGCCTCGAGGCCCCGTATCGATTAGCCTGAGTCCCCGAATAGCTAACTCGTCGAATCCATTACAACTTTGTTTTAGCTCGCATTTTGTCTCTAAAATTCATATACATAGCATTAACTACTTAACAACTAGCATAAAAATGGATCACGTATTTTTAGAGTCCCATCACCAAATTTAATAGTTATTACCATTTTCACGGTAAATAGTTTGGCATCCACCGTGGGGCTAAAAATAATAGTGATTATTTTCTTGCTGGTTTCATTACACAATGCAAATTATCTTTCGCACTTTTTCTTGTCCAAGATCTTCGATTTCAGGTCAAAATGTCTGGCTCAGTAAATAGGGTTGAAAATGAAAACTTTGAAGATCGTGGAGAAAACGTTGTGGCTGTTCCAATTGTTGGTGCAACATCACGGAACCCCGAGAACGCACCTGGATCGATCCCATCGGATGCGGGTTCACGCGATGCACAACAGGTCGATAAAACCTCACACCACGATAGGGACATACAACAAGGCGACCAACAGGAAGCCCAAAAAACCCCGACTCGGGAAGAATAAGAGGTTAGCCTTCATGTTATTTTTGAAATGTTGTAGGCATAACAGCTAGCCATCGCTCAGCTGCAAAGCCACCCGAAAACTCCTAGTACAGCAGCATCGAGAACAGCTTACCCGTCCGAACATGCACCATAGAGATTGAGCAATAATGAATTGTTAGCCGATCCTGCCATCATAAAAATGCTCGAGGAACTCACCAAAAGGATCTAGTCGGGCGAGAAAATGATAGCGGTCAATGACAAGAAGGTCAAAACTTACAACTCCGGGGTCGACCAAATCTCGGGCACACCCGCGGTCCTGAAAGGTGTAGATTCGAATAAGTTCGTGCAACGGCCGTTCCCAGAGGAAGCGGCTCCGAAACCCATTCCAAAGATGTTCAAAATGACGGAACTCCCAAAATACAACGGGACCTCAAATCCCAACAAACACGTCACTGCCTATACTTGCGCAATAAAGGGCAGCAACATAAAAGATGACAACATCGAGTCCGTCTTATTGAAGAAGTTCGGGGAAACACTCTCGAAAGGGGCCATGATGTGGTACCACAACCTAGCTCCCAACTCCATAGATTCGTTTGCCATGCTGGCAGACTCCTTCATAAAGGCACACGGTAGTTCCATCAAAGTGGCAACGAGGAAGTCTGACGTGTTCAAGATCAAGCAAAGAGAGAACGAGTCATTGTGAGAGTTCGTATCTCGCTTCCAAATGGAACAAATGGAACTAACCCTGGTATCCGACGACTGGACAGTGCAGGCCTTCACTCAACGCCTGAATGAACAGAGCTCAGTGGCCTCAAGGCAGCTGAAAGAGAACCTGATCGAGTATCCCGCCGTAACCTGGTCGAACATCCACAAGCAATATCAGTCAAAGATCAGGGTCGAGGATGATCAACTGGGAGCCCCCTCGGGCTTAGTATACCCGAGTAGGCTTCTGACAAAGGAGCCAAATCCAAATAAGGAAATATATAAAACATACGCCAAAGACAGGAGGAACTCCCCAAGGTGCAACCCACATCGCAATGACCAATTGGTCAATCGAGGATAGAATCCTCGGGGACTCATTAACAGAGCCGGATTGAGGGAAACGCAGGGCCAACAGGGGTACCACGCTTATCAGAATATAACTTCAATGTCAACGTATTGGATATCATGTTCGCCATCAGCAAAATCAGAGACACCAGATGGCCCAGGCCTATACAGTCGGATCCTTCCCAAAGAAATCATAACTTAGTATGTGAATTTCATAATACACACGACTATAGGACCGAAGATTGCCACCAGCTCTGAGAGGAAGTAGCCAGGTTACTCAATAAAGGTCACCTCCAAGAATTCTTAAGCGACCAGGCCAAAAATCAGTTTCGAGAAAGAGAGGCAGCCAAGAAGAATGAAACGAATGAGCCACAATATGTAATCCACATGATATTGGGTGGCGCCGACGCTCCCCAGGAACCAGTGATGAGAAGGACAAAAATATCCATCACCAGAGAGGGGATAAGTACCCGAGGATGCCCTCACGTTCAGCGAAGAGGACTCCGAGACCTTGTTTCATCCCCATAATGACGCACTGGTAATCTCATTCCGCGTAAATACGTTTCAAATAAAACATGTACTCGTGGATCCAGGTAGCTCGGCCAATATTATCAGGTCGAGGGTAATAGAGCAGCTCGGATTGCTAGACCAAATCGTGCCCGCCACTCGAGTCCTCAACGGATTCAACATGGCAAGTGAAACGACGAAAGGAGAGATCACTCTTCCAGTCAGCGTGGCCGGCATGACCCAAAATGTCAAATTTCATGTCATTGAAGGAGACATGAGGTAAAATGCCTTGTTCAGACGACCATGGACACACTGTATGAGTGCAGTACCATCCACCCTCCACCAAATGATGAAATTCCCAACAAAGGATGAGATTATACGGGGAACAACACGCGGTAAAGGAAATGTTCGCGGTGCATGACGTGGCACTAGCATCAATACCTCCACCCTCGAAAGAGCCAAAGAGTAATCAAACTACATCTTCAGCTAAGCCCGTTTAAATATAGAAGAGGACTGTACCATGTCCTTATTTCTAACGACAGGGACATATCAGACCTCAGAACGTCACCAGCGCATCCCACAAAAAGGTATAATTATCTCCCTTTTCATTTTTATACTAAATCTTATACAGGTTCCTGATAAAAACCGCCAAAGCGCTAACCCAACTCGAAGAACTTAAGGTTTTAAATCACCCATTGCACTCTTTTCCTTCGATCGATTTTTTGTCCCGAAGAGGGTTTTACCAGCAAGGTTTTTAACAAGGCAATGCCCGTATGCAATCTAAGGAAGATCGAACAAAGACCCAAGGCTTCTTTCTCAATCAACCTCGAGCGCCGGAGGACATCCCCTCAGAAGATCATCCACCCGAGAAATGCCAAATAGGGTCCCAACAGGAAAATGATGTACCGAGCCAAATGGTCAAATAAGTTGTGTCCGCATAGCCGAGCCCCTGATGGTAGATGCATATGTACTTGTGTCGAGTAATCAAAGAATACTTTTTGCCCAAAGTATCTCATGCTCCAAAGAAAACTCAACATTTTCGCAAAAAATGATTCCTTCATCAAATACGTCCCGAACACTCGGAAACTGACGTCAATAATGTGGCACCCGTATGACCCCAAGGTCAGAAGCTCCAAAATCATAAGCCCTCACCGAGCCCAGAGTAACGACTCCCGAGCCAAAACAAACTCGATAACTCAGAGACTATCGCCAATCACCATTCATCAAAAAAACCGAGGCCATAAGACCCCGAGCGGGCAGACTCGGTCTCGTAAGACCTATATAAGGCAACAACAAAACTATAAGACCTCCAGCAAGGCATGAATCACACTTGTACCAAGTATCAATGAAAACTATAAGGCCTCAAGCAAGGCACGAATCATACTTGTACCAAGTATCTAAAAACTGTAAGACCTCAAAGACATGAAAATTTTGTACGACCTTACTACATGCATAAACTCGATCCTGAAGTTTAGGCTATATATCGCATTTGTAAGATTCCTGAAAAGGCATTCCCTCGATATAGACACCTAAGCTACTACACTTGGGACCAAAAAGGCTCTGGCTAAGCACAAATGACTACGGTTATACGGTTGTACCAACCAAACTATAAGAACTCAAGCAAGGCATGAATCATACTTGTACTAAGTATCTAAAAACTGTAAGACCTCAAAGGCATGAAAATTTTGTAAGACCTTACTACAGGCATAAACTCAATCCCGAAGTTTAGGCTATATATCGCATTTGTAAGATTCCTAAAAAGGCACACCCTCGATATAGACACCTAAAATACTACACTCGGGACTAAAAATGGCTCCAGCCAAACATAAATAACTACGATCATACGGCTGTACCAGCCAAACTAATGCGACTTGGGGATGCCCGACCGTCACTACAAAATCATAGGCCATTATTTCGAATCTACTTAAAAAGAACTGGTTAAACAGGCTACCCACCGCAAGCAAAAGAGCTTCAACCATGTCAGCTCCGAATCACAAGGCTTTGAGCTACTCATCTTACGAGCTAAACCTTTCGAGGTGCTCGAACATCGCCGCAAATGACTTGAAATTGAGGTTCTTCCTAAACTGACGACGTGTCAGGAAAAATCATCTCAAAAGTCCCTGATGAGAGGAAAATAAAGCTTACATTAAAAGGTTTCTTTGACCCAAAGCGTAAGAGCCATTGCTGCGCTTACATTAAAAGGCTGCATCGGCCCAAAGCGTGAGAGCCATTATCACCAGCTCACACAAACATGAAAACTTGAAGGCCAAATGAGATCGAGTCATAACCCAATTCTTTAAGAGAACCCAAAATAGTTACTTACATATGTCTCAGGGCAAAGTGTAAGAGCCATTGTCTCCATACTAATGAGCCTCAGGGCCACGCACATAAAAAATTGCTTCGATCAAAGGCGTAAGAGCCATTGTCGCCAGCCCATACAAACATAAAAGCTTGAGGGTCAAATGAGCTTGAGTCGAAGCCTGACTCAGATACTAAAACCAAAACAGTTGAGCAAAAACATAAGAGGTCCAATGCCAGCTTATACTAAAGGTCGCATCGACCGAGCGCGTAAGAGACCCCGTGCTAGCCTAATGAGCCTCAGGGCCATATCACAAATCTAAGGATTTTCACCAACTCTGAGACCAGTTCACCTAGCCGAATTCAAGACAGAAAGGGGTACAAATGAGTTAAAAGCCACAAGTTTTCTTTTATACATATACGCGAAAAAACATATTCTCCGTCTACAAACATGCTTTGGAAACACTACATGCAGAATGGCGAAATCTGTGCCCTACCCCTGGGAGCTACGACCTACTGGCCTCATCTTCAATATCCTAAATGTCAGACATAAGTAATCGAGTAACACGCTCGTCCGCTCTCACTCGCGCAAACTCTTCTTAGAGAACAAAACCCCTGGCGTGGATCTCTTCGAGAGTCTTTCTTCGAGACTTTCAATGAGCATATTCTTGATCCTCTCTTCATGATCAAGGACCCTCTTCAACTCAGCTTGGGAATCGATAGAGTCCTTCAAATAAATCGCCATCTCCTGATCGGCCTTAGTTCGGCTCTCCACTGGTCTGGAGATCAACGATCTCAACCCTGACCTTTGAAAGTTCGGAGCTTCGTGACTGTCACACCTCCTTTTTTACACACCTACCCCGAAGGATAAATGTATAAGGGAGTTTTTCCATTTAAAGTGACATTATTCTATATTGGGATTATTTTTATTTTTTTAGAGTCGCCACTTGGGATAGGATTATTTTTTGGTGTCCCAAGTCACCGGTTTAATTTAATCCCAAATCGAGGAAAATTGTCGACTTCCCAATTGGAGTCTGCGAACCAGAAATTCTGTGTAAGGAATTCTGTTGACCCGAGGGAAGGTGTTAGGCACCCCCGAATCCCGTGGTTCTAGCACAGTCACTTAAATTATTATAAATGGCTAAAATCTAATTTTATTCATGTTCCAACCTATAGTGCAATTTTATAATTATTTCCCGCTTTTTAATTATTTTTACGAAGGTGAACGTCGTTTAAGAACGTATTTTCGGATCACGTCACATGAAATGCACCCGGATCTTCGACACATTCTTATTCAACGTTTTGGATTTGGATTTGGGTCGCATGAAATGCACACCCATATTTAAGAAGGTAAATTTTTTAAAAAGCGCGGCTAAAGCGACTAACGTCTTTTTACTTTGGGGGAGGCCGTGAAATTCGCTAAGCGGAACGCATCAAGTTCTAAGTATTTTTAATTAAACAATTCATGAGGGCCCCGTAATTTATGGGTTTTGTTTGGTGAGGCTCGTCTCATTTTTATTTATTTAAAGCCCAACCTAAAGCAAACTAAGATTTTCTATTTATTATTTGTCTCTAAAAGGTTAATTAATTCACATTTATAAATTCGGGCCTCGAATTCAAGTCCGAATTCAAACAAAAGGGAAGACCCTTTTAGTTTGAACCCGCTACCTAATTCAAAACCCAATTTTATACTTGCGAATTAATTCCCCATCCCTAGTGTAATTTTTTTTGAAAGCATTTTGTGACTTCTAGAAATTTTGGGCCTACGAATTGGTCTAAACAAAAGGATAGTTCAGTCACATGGGCTATGCAATCCGTATCCATGAACAAATAAGCTTTGGGCTCAAAGTGAGCCAAAATTCCAAACTAAAACAGAAGCATGCCAACAACCTTCAGGGTTGTTAATTGGCTGACGTCGGGCCTGTCAACGAGCCCAAAGAATTTACCTAAACAGTCTCATGCTATTTGCATGAATCAGACTAACATGGAGAAATGAATTCCAATTTTTATTGATTAATTCTAAACATGATATAAACATTTGAAAGCTTTAATGACTGACTAATAAATCTACACTTGGAGTTTATTTATTATGCCTGAATGTTAAACTCAAACTGACTATAATTATCATTTAGTCACAGAGTTCATAGTTTCAACAACCTAATAATATACACCTTAACTCATGAATAGGCTTACAAGTTCATAAGCAGTCTTAAACTAATCAACAAATACCAAATTACGGCAATATTCAAAGCTACAGCAGAATGCCACAGTCCAATCTAGAAATACAAAATGAGAACAAAAAATTAGTTTAAAGCTATAACAGAATGCTATGTAGACAACCATAGAACTATCAAAACAATTAGCCACAAACGAAATTGTTCTTTATTTAATTTCCCCTGCTGGTGATTTACAGGAAGTTTGGAACATATACCTGGAATGAAGACAACAGGAAGAAGAAAAATCAGATCAGTAGTAATAATTGGAAGCCTTAACAGCCAGGTACAATAAGCAATAGCCCAGGAGTGAGTTTGAAATCCAGAAAATTCAATAACTAATAGAGAACTCAGTAAAAAAAATCCCAAAAATCAGCTTGAACAAACCCACAGAAGCTCAAAACCCCACTCGAAATATCCTTGAACCTTTAGCTAAGCTAGATCCAGACTGAAACCCACTTATAGGATCAAATTTACTTGTATCGAACACCAGCTAAACTTCAGCTACTTAAAACTCGAGTTTTAATAGATAATGGAGAATACAAATAGGAATTTGAGAATGACTGAAATAGGCAATGAAATAGTAAATTATTTTTGGTTTTTTTCTCTTTGTTTTTTACTATTTTTTTTGGATTTTGCAGGTTTAAGTTTCAAAATACAGATTTGAAAATATGAAGAAAAACAACTTTGGGAGGGAATTATGATGGCTAGAAACTCTGAAAATTTTCAAGGATCTCTAACTTGTTAAACAAAGCAGGCTGATGCCTTTTTATAGGCAAAATTAGGGTGCAGATTTCAGATTTTCAAATTTCCTTTTTAATCCCTATTTATTTTCAACTTTGGTCCTTTAGCTTTTAACTTGTTATCCAACTAATGCCTTAAACTTTCTTAAATGTATACTTAAGTCCTATTTTGGAATGTCCTAGAAGGTTCTATCATGTTCCTATTCCCTTTAAATCCCTAAACTACCCTTGCCTGATTTCTAAAATTACCAATTCTAATCCTACCCTTTTCCCATGCCCAAACTACCCTTATTACCTCCTAAAATTACTGCTCAACCAAAGCTCAATCAGCTATACTCCAAACTAAGTCCTAGAACTCTAATAATGCATCCAATTGATATTTAACTAAACTGAAAAACTAATTGGACTGACTAATTACAGAACAAAACCTACAATTGAATTACCAAACTAATCACAGAATCAAAGTGAAGTATCAGGAAGATCAAGGAGCAACAGTTTTCAAACAAAATTTGACTGAGACTAATTATTTAAACTAATTAAAACTGAATTAATACCTAGCAATTATACTAACAATTGACTAAAAACTAAATAAGACAAAAAAAAACAAAAAAAACAAAAAAAAATGAAAATTAAACTAAGAACATGTATCACTAACAATCTAATTGACAGAGTTGTATCACAAACAAATTACTAATTAAAATATTTAGAAATTAAAACTACACTTAATTAAAAGATAGAACAAGAAGCGAACTAAATCGAAACTGAACAAGGGAAAAATGACTTACTGAATTAATCTTCGAGCTTATTTGATTTCTAGGAACGAATTTAATTGATATTATGGGTTTATCTTTGTCGAAATAAACACATAATATTAATCAAAATATCCGAGAGTGAAGCTTTCAAATGGCAGAAAAACTTGAACCCTAGATTTAAAATTGGAGGCGGCCTGGTGAACATCGAAAGAAAATAACCATGGATTTGTGAAGGGGAGGACGAGGAGACTGTATGGTGAAGATTTGGAGTCATTTGGATGAACTTGTGTTTTGAGACCCGATTTTCAAACACATATTCGAAGCTTCTGGTTTTGATTCGAGGGAATATAGTCGTGGATTAGTGATGAGGGAGAAGAGAGGGAGCTGTGGTGTTATTTTCAGAGCGATTGGACGCGGCGCCGCCACCCTCAGGCGGTGGAGTTTGGTGGCGGCTTGGATTAGGGTTTGAGATTTGAAACGTTCCAGTGATTTTTTGGGAAAACAGAGTATGGCACGATTGTGAGGGAGGTGAGACGAGGTCAGGGTGTAAATTTCGGCAATTTTTGAAGATCACCGCCGGCGGAGACGATTTCCGGCTGGCGGCGGGCGACGGAAGATGGCGGAGGACGATGGGGTGAGACAAGGTACGAGGAAGGGGAGTATATTTTTAGGTTTGATTAATTTTATCAGACAGTTTTATTTAATTCTTATATCTAGTCGTGGCCGTTGGATGCTCATGGATGAATGGTGAGATCAAACGACGTGTAAACGACGTCGTTTTGCATATAAGGGGGCTGGACCGGGTTAGGCAGTGAAATTGGGCCGGATTGGGGTGATTTACTGATTGGGCCAGGCGGATTTGATTAAAAAATCGGCCCAAAATTGGTCTTTTGCAAGACCAACTCTTTTAATTAAAAGTTTTTCTTTTTATTTCTTTATTTTATATTTTTTTATTTATTTTTTTTCTGATTTTATAAATATGCAAAATTAACATAAAATCCTAAAATATTTCAAAGCAAAAACTAATTAACTTCGCCGCATTGTCGGTGATGATAGTTGCAGGAATACCAAAGCGACAAATGAGATTGGAATGTACAAAATCTACCATAGCTTTCTTGGTGACCGACTTGAGAGTGATGGACTCAACCCATTTTGTGAAGTAATAGATTGCAACCAATATGAATCTATGCCCATTTGAAGCTTTCGGCTTGATTGGTCCAATGATGTCTATACCCCAGGCAACAAACGGCCAAGGTGCTGACATCGGATGAAGCTCCGTTGGAGGTGCATGAATCGAATCACCGTGCACCTGGCATTGATGACATTTTCGAACGAAGCTGAAGCAATCCTTCTCCATGGTTATCCAATAATATCCCGCTCGCAAGATTTTCTTTGCCAAAACATATCCGTTCATATGGGGTCCGCACACCCCTGTGTGCACCTCATGCATAATTCTTCTGGCTTCTTCGGCAGCAACACATCGTAGCAAGTTGAGGTCCGGAGTCCTTTTATACAAAACGTTGCCGCTTAAGAAGAAACCACTCGCATGCCGTCTAATGGTTCTCTTCTGGTCCCCAGTGGCTTGCTCGGGGTACTCTTGTGTTTTCAGAAATCTTTTGATATCATGATACCAGGGCTGAATGCTGGGTTCCACCTCAATCGCATTACAATAACTGTGCCTTTCTTTGATTTGAATTTCCAGGGGATCAATATGAGCATTGCCTGGGTAAGGCAGCAT